>PVKE010046574.1:0-12212 GCA_004027555.1 Craseonycteris thonglongyai | reverse complement strand
GTCATGTTTTCTTGATGTATTGTCCCTTTTGTCAAGAAGTAATGTTCTTCTGTATGTCTTATTATTATTTTTATTCTGATGTCTTTTTCATCAGAAATCAGTATGGCCACTCCAGCTTTTCTCTGACTGCCATTTGCCTGGAGTATTGTTTTCCATCCTTTTACCCTGAGTCTATGTTTGTTCCTGTGGCTGAGGTGTGGCTCTTGTAGGCAGCATATGGTTGGATTTTGTTTTTTAATCCAGTCCGCTACCCTGTGCCTCTTTATTGGTGAATTTAGTCCATTTACATTCAGGGTGATGATTGACATATGAGGATATCCCATATCCATTTCTTCTTTCCTTTTAATTTTTTTGTTGTCCCAAATTTTCTCCATTTATTTTGATTTCTTGATTCAGGTCGAATAGCCTCCTTCAGTATTTCTTGGAGTGCTATTTTTGAGCTGGAACATTCTCTCAGCTTCTGTATATCTGAAAAGCCTTAATTCCTCCTTCATATCTAAGCGTTAATTTTGCTGGATAGTTAATTCTTGGCTGGAAATTTCTCTGTTTTAATATTTTGAAGATTGGGGTCCACTCCTTCCTGGCTTGCAGAGTTACTGCCGAGAAGTTTGGTGACAGCCTGATAGTTTTTCCTTTGAAAGTTATATTTTGTTTTTTTTTCTGGCAGCCTTGAGGATTCTTTCTTTGTCTTTGGTTTTTGTTATCTTCAGAACAGTGTGCCTTGGAGAAGATGTGCTAGTGTCTAGGTAGTTAGGGCTCCTATTTTCCTCTTCAATTTTGGGTTCTAGCTCTTTCCAGAGGTTAGGAAAATTCTCATCTGCTATTTGTTTTAGTAGACTCAGAAGATTTCATCTTGTTTCCTTCTGGTACCCCTATTATTCTAATATTGTTCTTTCTGATGGAATCAGAGAATTCTTGTAGGGCTCTTTCATTTCTCTTGATTCTCATTTCCCTTTCTTCTTCCTCTGTGACATTTCCATGTTTCGATCTTCGATTTCACTCATCCCTTCCTCTAGCTGGTCAGCCCTGTTTTGTATGCTGGTCAGTTCTTTTTTCAGCTCTCCCATGATGCGTTTTATTTCCAGGAGTTCCTTTTGGTTCTGCTTTAGCTTCTCAATTTTATTGGTAAAGTACTCATTTTTCTCAGAAAATTTCTTATGGAGGTCATTTAATTGTGTCTGGGTACTTTGCCAGCATTGAGTGAGCTCTCTGAGTGTCTTGAGTATTGCAGCCCTGAATTCTGTTTCACTTAGGTTAAAGGTGACCAGATTTTAACATTGTTAAAGTGGGACATCATTGACCGGGGTTGGGGTGGGAAGTTCTTGATTAAAAATTTGGTCTATATGGAGCAAGAAATATTTTCATGAAACGCAAAAATAGTATTTTAATATATTTTTTTAAATTTCAACATATGTACAATTAAAAAATATAATACATAAAAAATTATGTATGGTATTATTTTATTCTTTGGCATATTTCTCATTTGAGGTGAATTTTTTTTAGTAGATTGCTGTTGTTGTTTAAAAGGTCATGAAATTTTTCACAAGAATTTGTTAAATTATATTTCACACATAAAATGGCTTTCAAAGTCTCATCACTTACTTGTCATTTTTCTGATGTCCACACTTTATTTACTGTAGAAAAAACACTTTCAGTTGCAGCATTAGTTCCTGGTAAGGACAGGCGTATTCCACAATATTTAGTGCATTATTGTATGGAACATGGTTTGTTTAAAAATGATGAAATATTTTTAACCATTTGTTCTCTATTGTGATTTCTTCTGATGCCCAAGATTTAACCTTTTCCTTATCAATATATATTTTTAATAATGGTACCTCATTAAAAACATTATTTTTGGAAATATTACTATATGGAAAAAAAATTTTTTTAATATTTATTTATTTATTTACTTATTTATTTTGACAGAGAGAGAGAGAGAGAGAGAGAGATACAGAGACACAGAGAGAGAACTGAACCGGGGGAGCTCCCAGTTCAGCATATGGTTCCGCACGGGCCAGGGCCTGGATTCACTCCTCAATCTCCGGCACTGCAAAGTGAGCGCTTAACCCACTGAGCCATCCCGGCTTCCCCTATATGGGAAATTTTGAGTAATATGATTGAATGATTTTTGCACAACATTCCAATTAAGTTCTTGTTTTAATGTAACCCAATAAAAATATTCAATATCATTGTAATGTACCGTCCATTCTTCTAAATAATCTATGCAGTTACTATAGAACTTTTTAACGTGATTTGTGATATCTGCACGATTTATTGCACCTTGTTCTTTTAGCTGGCTTATACCATTAGGATAGTTAATGGAAGAAAATTATTTTCTAACCGCTCTTGACACTGAAATTTTAAATTAGTAACTTCATTTGCTACTGCGATTACTGAAATTTTGTCACCTTCAATAAGTTTTATAGCATTTTGAAAAAGAGCTGCTTGATTGTGTACAAACTCTAGCCAAATTTTTGAGTTCTTTTTAAAAAAACTCTTCTAAAATTCTAGGCTGTGATAGAAAGTAGGATTTCAAAGGATCATATATTTTCAAAATTCTTTCGACAGCTGGCAAAAGAGCTAACCAGCGCGTGTTACTGTATCCAAGTATTTTCTGATATTCAACTTCCGCAGTTTCACAAAATTCTTTAAGCATTTCAATGCGCACAGTGTATATATAGAAATAAGAATATATTTTAATAACAATATTTTCCACATCTATGGGCAACAAGTCAGCAGCTGTTTGAATGGTGTTATGTATTATGTGTGCTGCACAACCAACACCAATAATGTTTTGATTAAGGTTTTTGTTTAATTTATAAAAAATATTATTTGTACCTCTTCTCGCTTTCCCTCCAAAATTTGCGTTCGTGTTGTCTGCACAATATGCAATCATTTTATGTTTTAAATTGTTTTTTTCCAAAGTAATAATAATGGAACTGAAAATTATTTCAGAAGTTTCGCTGGGCAAAGAAACAAAATCTAAAATTCTAATTTTTATTCCAGTTTCCGAATCAAAAAATCTAATAATGGTTGGAAATAGCTTTATATCCTTATGATTAGATGTGTCAGAATATATGAATATTAAATTAATTTTTTCTATATTTTTGTTTAATTCTGAAAATGCATATGGGGAAAGCACATTACACACAATTGCCTCGGATTTTGTTCTAGCGCAGGCAAATTTTTTGTTGAATAACTTTTTGACAACTTGTGATGTACAGTCCATAGATCTGAAGGAATGATTGTGATTACTAGCATGAAAAGACATAAGTCTTTCTACTAATGCTAATTTCTTTTCTTCATCTCCATAAGTTGTTTTCCGAAAAAATTCCTGTATTATGGAGGAAGATGCAGCAGTATTTAAATATCTTTTATGTTTCTGTGTCTCCAAGTGCTTTGAAATATTATATTCTTCCCGCCGTGCAAAATAGAAAATTCACCATTACATTTCTCACATTTTAACATGTAATTGCTTTTGGTTTTTTTAATAAAAGGAAATTTACTTCTTAGATCATCATTGAATTTGCATCCTCTTTTCTTACTCATTATGTTAAAAATCTAAAAAAATAATTTAAAATTATATTATAAATTATTATATACATATTGCTTAAAAACACAGTAAGTAGGTACATAATTACATGGACATATTTTATTGTTAGTTTATAAATTAAATTAATTTTATTGTTATAAAGTAACTATATTTTAAAAATTATTTTAATTATAATCCTATATTTCTTTCTAAATAATAACAATACTAACTTGTATTATTTTTCCTCTAAATTTGCCATAACGCAAGTCATAAGTGTCACTTTCAAGGCCAGTGCTAGACTTTTTGCCGCCACTATAAAATATAAATACGAGTACTGTCTGCTAAATTCAAGAAAATGTATGTATTTATGAAATAAATGAATAAATTACTTACCTAAATTATCTGAATAGCTGATTTGTTGACATCACTTATTTAACTAGCACTAGCACGCAGTACGATGTGTATCATCTGAGAGACACTTACAAAATGTTTTCGTCGTTGCCAATGCCAAAAAATGCCATTGTTCATTCAGTCCAAATAATGGTGGTCGAATTCTAACAACTGATCAACAATGCAAACTTTGATAAGCAGTTCTCGATAATGAGTTCTCAACAATTATTTGTTATTATTAAAGTTTAACATTATAAAATTAACAAAAATAATATAAAACTTATATCCTGGTGAAATAGCCACATGGCCGCTGAAAACCGTATATTCCCTTCTCATTCTCATGCCGTTCCCTAGCTTGTCGTGCATTCTTTCCAAAAATCGGGACTTTTTTAAAACACCGCGGGATGCGGGACAAATTTTTAAAAATCAGGATTGTCCTGCCAAAAGTGGGACGTCTGGTCACCTTGATTTAGGTTTGATTCCAAGTGTGGAAGCTCCTTTACTAAAGATTGCCCCTGATCTTCTGGAGGGGCTTTGGATTCTGAAGTTTGCATTGTGTTTGATGTGGTTCTTTTTGCTTTACGCATGAGTCTGTTTTCCCACTGGGGGTTTTCCTATTAGATGGGCTTCTCTTTATTTTTTCTTTTGGGCTCAGTTGTGGGAGGAGGAGATTTTGGGAGAGGGTTGGGAGAAGCAGTCAGTTTCTGTGCCCTGGGGAACTTTAGGTTGCTGTCTTAGCTATTAGAAAGCAGGGTAGTGAAGGTATGGCCAGGGATGGGAATGTGTGAGTAGGAGCTAGGGCAGGCCTGAAACACAATAGCAGATTTCTCTTTCAGCAGGGGGGCTGGTGGTTCAGTTCGGGTGGGGTGTAGGATCTCCGGTCTTCCTTCCTTCTGCTTGTCTGCTTTTCCTTTAATCATGTTTGTGAGCCACATCCGCAGGGAAGTGGTGCAGATGGGCTGGGTCTTTGCAGAGGCCCCATAGACCCTGCGGGAGGGGGCACAGCTGCAACCTGGTCAGAGGCGCACCCAAAGCCAGGTCGTCTGAATGGGTGTAGGCGCCGCAGTGGCCCGGTCAGCAGCCCACTTGTGCATGCGGGCGTCAGCACCACAGGGCCTGGTGGGTAACCTGGTCACAAGCGCAGGCATTTGCACTGCAGTGGCCAGGTTGGCAGTCCAATCACGTGAGCTGGTGGCAGCACCACACAGCCCAGAGAGTGGGGCGCTGAAAGCCGGTCTTGTGTGCAGGCAGCAGTGCTGTGGCAGCCTGGTGGGTGTTGCACCAATAGCCAGTCTTGTAGCCAGGTCAGCAGCCCAATTGCATGCACTGGCAGCAGCGCCGCCTGGCCCAGTGGGCAGGGTGCCAAAAGCCGGTCTCATGTGCAGGCAGCCGTGTTGTGGCAGCCTGTCTACCCATTTTTTAATTGAATCTTTTTTGTTGTTGAGCTATATGTGTTCTTTTTTTTTTTAAGATTTATTTTTATTTTTGACAGAGAGATACAGAGACAGAGACAGAGAGAAAGAGGAGGGCCCAGAACAGTCTCCATAGTTGCGCATCATTGGTTCTTCTACATAGTTTTATTCTACAGGTGGCACGGGGCTGCACAGGGCAGGAACTGGGCTGGGGTCTCAACCTGGTGAGAATGGAACTGGGGCCACTCTCCAGTTCAGCATATGGGTCCTCATGGGCTGGGGCCAGGATTTGATCTCCGGTCCCCAGGGCTGCAAAGTGAGAGCTTAACCCCTGAGCCATCCCGGCTTCCCCTGTATGTGTTCTTTATATATTTAAGATATTAGCCGCTTATCAGAGGCAGTGTTTGCAAACATATTTACCCATTCAGTTGACTTTCTTTTTACTTTGTTGATGGTTTTCTTTGCTGTGAAGAAGCTTTTTAGTTTGATAAAACCCCATTTGTTTATTTTTGCTTTTATTTCCCTTGCCTTTGGGATCAAGTTCATAAAGTTCTATCTGAATTCAAAATCTATAAGTTTAGTACCAGTATTTTCTTCTATACAGTTTATTGGTTTCGGTCTTAGGAGGAGGTCTTTAATTCACTTTGAGTTAATTTTTTTATATGTCAACAGATATATCAAAAAACATCACTAGCAATTAGGAAGATGCGAATTAAAACCACAATGAGATACCACCTCACACCTGTTAGAATGACTATAATCAACAAGACAAGGAATAACAAGTGCTGGAAAGGCTGTGAACAAAAAGGAATCCTCATATACTGCTGGTAAGAATGTAAATTGGTTCAACCACTATGGAAGGCAGTATGGAGATTCCTCAAAACACTAGAATTGGAAAAATGAAATTGCCATATGACCCAGCAATTCCTCTTTTGGGTATATCTACCCCCACAAAACTTGAAAACCTTCATTTGCACAGACATATGTACCCCAATGTTCACAGCAGCAGTGTTCAGAGCAGCCAAGTTGTGGAAACAACCAAAGTGTCCTCTGATAGATGACTAGATAAAGAAGTTGTGGTACATGTACACAATGGAATACTACTCAGTGATAAAAAAAAGGTGAAATAAGTCAGACTAAAAAAATCAAGAAATATATAACCTTACTGATAGGTAGAATATAAATCTGAAAGTAACAAAAACTCATGGACACAGTCAGTAGTTTACTGGTTATCTGAGGGTAAAGGGGGAGGAGGGTGGGAGACCATGGGAGGGAGTAGGGAGGTGGCCTTAAATATATGGTGATGGAAGGAGAGCTGATTCTGGGTGATGAGCACATAATGCAATGCATAGATGATGTAATGTAGAGTTATACACCTGTAAACAATGTAATTGTTATCAACCAATGTTACCCCCAATAAATTTAACAATTAAAAAAAATAAATCTGGACTGTGAACTGTTACCATATACCAAAATTAAATCAAAATGGATTAAAGCCAGCCGCATAAGATCCAAATTAATAAACTGCATGGAAGAAAACATTGCTACTAAACATATAGATCTTGGGTTCAGAGAGAACTTTATGAACTTGACCTTGGAGGTAAGGAAAATAAAAGCAAAAATAAATGAATGGGGCTATATCAAACTAAAAATTTGCACAATGAAAGAAACCACCAACAAAGCAAAGAGGCAACCAACAATTGGTAGAAAATATTTGCAAAAAAATGCCTGTGGTAAGGGATTAATATCTAAAATATATAAAGAACTTGTACAACCCAACAACAAAGAAATGGAGAATTCAGAGTCATCATCAAGATGGCGGCGCGAGAGAATCTCTTGAAACCTCTCCTGGAAAGACAATTTAAACAACTAAAATCCAACCAGAGAATCCTTAAGTAGTGCACAGCCTCAGCTTAGGGACCCAAGAAAATTTCTAAAGCTGGAGAAAGGGAGGCAACTGAGAGAGAAAGAGGGAGCCATGTGGAGACCCACCGTGGAGCGCGACCCGGAGACCCACCCAGTGACTGACCCAGAGGCTGACCTGAGTCCAGCAGAGGAGAGACTGACTGAGGTGGAAGCTGAGGATGCGGGTCCAGGAGAAGAACAACTCTGGGCGGGTTGGAGGGCTGGAACAAACAAAGGTGGAGGTGCCGATGCCAGAGCAAGCGGTGGATGGAGAAAGCGGGCATGGTTGATGGTGGCAAGAGGCCCCTGTGGGAGTGCGGGGGGAGCAGCCAGGGCGCAGGGAGGGTGGACAGAGTGCGGGGCAGGAGGCCAGAGCAAGGGGCCAGCAGCAGCCAGAGATTGGTGCGGGAGACCGGAGTGAAGATCTGGCTGCAGTGCTTGAGTCGGGTGGCTGGAGCTGGGGGCTCGTGGAGCGTAAGGCCGACAGTTGGAGTGGGAGGCAGGTGTTCCAGTGGCTGGAGCACCGACACTAGGAGTGTGCTGGTGGCTGAGGTTCAGAGTGACCCTCAGTGAGGTGGGGCCCTAACTAGAGCACTGCATGGCCTTGGACACAGAGCTTGGCTGCTTCCTCTTGCTGTCTCCCAGGGCTCACCCCACAGGCCTCGCCCACGGCAGGCCTTCAGAGAGCTGCTGCCAAGGAGCCACCATTACCCTGTGATGCAATCAGACCTGCACCTTTTCCAACAAGACCTGCCCTCATTCCTCCTGCTGAATCCAGCAGAGGGATCTAGAAAAACTGGAGCACAGGAGTAGCAGCTTCTGACTGCAGTGGCATAGATTATTATCACCCACAAGGTCTTCTCAAACAACAGGCATATACAGACCTGGGTGACTGAGTCAAAGAGAAGCCCACCTTCTAGGAAGTCTTTCACTGTGAGAAAATCAAATAAACAAAAGAAAATATTATAAGCCATTGCAGCATCACCAGCTAGGCAGTAAAAGAAAGACTTCTTCACATTTACTTGGAAAAAAGTTCTCGTGTCCAGGAAAAGAAGCACTCTAACAGCAATGAATACCCTTGTGAACAAGAGTGCTCAGAAGGAAAAGTAAAAGTCTCCAGAAAAGAAACAAGAAGTTGTAAAAACATATGAGCTAAATGGTACAGAATTCAAGGCTGCAATTCTGAAAACACTGAAAGAGACCAAAGAAAATTGGTGGAGTACACATAGAGAGCTAAGTGATCTCAGAAAGAAAATTGAATCTATAAAAGAGAATCGAACACAAATTCTGGAGATAAACAGCACAATAAAATAAATAAATAAATAAATAAATAAAATAGCGTAAGAAAAAGAGCTGATCAGATGGAGAAAAGAATTAGTGAAATCAAACACAGAAATGTGGAAATGTCACAGAAGAAAGAAGAGAGAGACCTAAGAACTAAAAGAAATGAAAAATATCTATAAGAACTATCTGACTTCATTAGAAAGAATAACATAAAGATAATAATAGATATTCTGGAAAGAACAGAGGATGAGATGGGTACAATTTACTCAGACAAATAGTAGATGGAAACTTCCCAAATCTATGGCAAGAACTGGAACCTCAAATTCAAGAAGGACCCCTAGCTACTTGAATACTGGCAGACTTTCTCTAAGGCACATTATACTGAAGATATCAAAGGTCAAGGCAGCCAGAAAAAAGAACACCATCACCAATAAAAGAAAGCTATTCAGACTGTCATCAGATTTTTTTTTGTCATCAGATTTCTAAATAGAAACTTTACAAGCCAGAAGGGAGTGAAATCAAGTATTCAAAATATTATACAGAAAACATGACCAGCCAAGAAACCTGTACCCAGCGAAGTTATCCTTTAGATATGAAGATAAATAAAGACCTTTTTACACATAGAGAAACTGAAGGAATTCTCCAGGATGAGGCCAGCATTTCAAGAAATACTGAAGGAGACCATAGGACCTGAAACAAAAAGTAAAAATAAATAGGGATAAACTGGAACAACAAAAATACAAAAGGGGAGGAAGTAAAGGTTTAAATTTCTGAAGAGAAAGGAGATAAGAAACATCCTTAACTAAATGAACCACTCAAAACAGCTTGGGTTTGGTAGAAAAACATACATACAAACCAATGGAACAGAAGCAAAAACCCAGAAATAAACCCACAAATATATGAACAGATAATCTTTGACTAAGGGCCAAAACAAAACAAAACCATACAATGGAGAAAACAAAGCCTCTTCAGTAAATGGGGCTGGGAAAATTAGAAAACCACATGCAAAAGAATGAATTTGGACTGTGAAATTTCTCCACATACCAAAATTAACTCAAAGAGAAGTAAAGGCCTCCACATAAGACTCAAAACAATGACGTGCATAGAAGAAGGCATTGCTACTAAACTTATAGACCTTGGGCTCAGAGAGCACTTTATGAAATTGACCCCAAAGACAAGAAAAGTAAAAGCAAAAATAAATTAATGGGACTATATCAAACTAAGAAGCTTATAAACAGCAAAGGAAACCATCAACAAAGTAAAGAGAAAACCAACCAAATGGGAGAAAATATTTGCAAAAAATACCTCTGATAAAGGGGTAATATGTAAAATACAGTGGGACACCCCAAAACTCAAACAACTTGGAATCCAAACAAAAAAATCAAGAAAGTTTGTCTCAGAATCTGAAGGCTGCTCTGGAATTTGAACACCAGCATGTTACTCTCACGGGCCCATAGCTTTATCTGAACGCCCACTTGTCGTAGAACTAGAATGTTTTGGAACTCGAGTACGGTTCTGGGATGGATTAAGTTTGAATTCCAAGACATCACTTTATATAAAAAACTCATACAACTCAACAAAAGAAAAACAAACCATCCAATTAAAAAAAAATGGACAGGAACCCTAACCAGACACATCTCCCCTGAAGTCATACAAACAACCAACAGATACATGAAAGAATGCTCAACATCACTAGCAATTAGGGAAATGCAAATTAAAACCACAATGAGATACCTCCTCAAACTTGTTAGAACGGCTATGATCAACAATACAAGAAATAACAAGAGCAGGAGAGGCTATGGAGAAAAACGAACCCTCATACACTGCTGGTGGAAATGTAAATTGGTAAAACCACTATGGAAGGCAGTATGGAGTTTCTTCAAAAACTAGGAATGGAATTGTCATATGACCAGACCACCTCTCTTCTGGGTATCTACACCACAACTTGAAAACCTTAATCAATAAAGATATAGGTACCACAGTGTTCATTCTAGCACTGTTCACAGTGGCCAAGTCATGGATACAACCAGTGTCATTTGATAGATGACTGGATAAAAAGTTGTGGTACACTTACACAATGGAATACCACTCAGCAATTAGAAAAGATGAAATAATGCAATTTGTGACAACATGGATGGACCTTGAAAACATCTTATTAAGCTAAATAAGTCAGACTGAATAAATCAAGAAACATATGACCTTACTCATAGTTGTAATATAAAACTGAAATTAACAAAGAAACAAAAACTCATGGACACAGTCAATAGTTTAGTGGTTATCTGAGGGTAAGGGGGAGGTGTGTGGAAGAGCTGCTGGGGGGTGTTAGGAAGGGGTATCAAATATATGGTGATGAAAAAAGAGCTTATTCTGGGTGATGAGCACCTAATGCAATGTATAGACAACATGATGTAGAATTGTACTCCTAGAAACAATGTAATTGCTATCAACCAATGTCACCCTAATAAATTTAACAAAAAAATAACTAAAGCAGAGCTAAATAAAATAGAGAAAAAAAATGAGAATTTAAAAAATTAATGCAACAAAGACCAGGTTCTTTGAAAAAATTAATGAAATTGACAACCCCCTGGCTAGGCTAACCAAGGGAAAAAGAGGAAAGACAAATAATCCAAATTAGAAATGAAAAAGTAGAAAGTACAACTGATACCACAGAAATACAAATGATCATATAAGCATACTATGAAGGATTATGTGCCATCAAATTTTGCAACCTAGAAGAAATGGACAAGTTTTTAGAAACATATAGTCTACTGAGACTGAATCAAGAAGAACTGAATAACCTTAGCAGACCAATCAATAGTAAGGAAATTGAAACAATCATTTAAAACCTCCCAAAAACTAGGGTCTAGGACCAGATTGTCTCACTAAATTTTACTAGCCATAGAAAGAGGAAATAACACCTATCCTCCTTAAACTTTTCAAAAAAATTGAAGAAGAGGCAATACTTCCCAACTAATTCAATGAGGCCAACATTACCCTAATACCAAAGCCTGGTAAGGACATCACAATAAATGAAAAGTGTAGACCAATAGGCTCTCATGAACACTGATGCAAAAATCCTAAACAAAACACTAGCAAATAGAATACAACAAATTATTTAAAAGATTATAGATCACAATCAATTGGGAATCATTCCAGGGGCGCAAGCATGACTCAACATACACAAATTGATTAATGTGATACACTACATTAAAAAAATAAAAAATAAAAACCATAGGATTATGTCAATGAATGCAGAAAAAGCATTCAAAAAGATACAACATCCATTTATGATCAAAACACTTAATAAAATGGGTATAAATGGGTTTATAAGCTTCCTTAAAAGCTTCCTTCCATATGTGACTATAATTTGTAATAAAGTCTTATTGCCCCAATATGAGGTGTTAATCTAAAAAGTATAAATAACAGTTTTAAAAGTAAAATGAAGGTGTTTATGATGGAATGCTATTCATGATTCTGATAAAATCGTAAACTAATAATAGTTAATTTGATATTTTCTGATCAGCCATTAATTTCTTCATAAGGAATTGAATTCGATTTCTTAAGATTTTTAATTTTTAATAAATGTGAAACAGTGGAATCTCATAATGCATGAAAAATTTTATGATTTTAAATATGTAGGCATTTAAGAATAAAGTGAATTATTTTGCTTTATATCTTTTAATAATTAC
>PVKE010046573.1:0-12211 GCA_004027555.1 Craseonycteris thonglongyai | reverse complement strand
TTTTCAAGTTTTTTGGGTAGATGCCCAGTAGAGGGATGGCTGGGTCATATGGTAATTCCATTCGTAATTTTTTGAGGAATCTCCATACAGCCTTCCATAGTGGCTGTACCAGTTTACAGTCCCACCAGCAGTGTATGAGGGTTCCTTTTTGTCCACAGCCTCTCCAGCACTTGTTATCCCTTGTCTTGTTGATTATAGAACAGGCCGTTTCTAATAATTAAGAATAATTGATGTCAGTGCTGTTCAATACATTATCTGGGCTGCAGTCCAACCAGCTGTAATACTTTAACAGTCCCCAGTCTCCCTGGCCACGGTTTAAAGACTCAGTAGTCACATGTCATTAGTTCAGTGCAGATAGAGAATATTTCTATTATCATGGAAAGTTCTATTGGACAGCATTGGCCTGGGAGAAGATATAAAATGAGAAAAATATGCAACCAGAGAATCCTTGAGTACCAGGTCAATATTTTATTTAATTTAAAAAGTTGAAAATTTGAGAAGGGCAGTGACAGTGTACAAATAATTGAAAGATTAATCTAACAATGACAGCAAGATGGAGAATACATGAGTGACAAGGCTGGAGCAAGAATAGTGGAGAGGTTTTGCAGAAATCTGAATTGAATGACAGAGACCTGGATCAGAATGTGATGGAAAGAATATACAAAAAGAAATACAGTCAATTCCTACTACTTGCAGATTCTGTGTATGCAAATTTACTTACGCAGTAAAATGTATTTGTAGCCCCCAAAAGCAATACTTGTTACATTTCCAAGGTCACTGACAAACAATGTGCAGAGTTGGGGAAAATTTAATTCACCCAATGGTTGTGCATATTCCCAGCTGAGACTGAACTCTGCCTCCTTGTCTCAGCTTGTATTGTAAACAAGTGTCCCTTTTGTGGTGTATTGAGTGTCACGTTTTCTGTATGTTTGTTCTCTTTGTTGGTGACTTCACTATTTAAAACAGCCCCCGAGTATAGGGCTGACGTGCTGCCTAGTGTTCCTATGCATGAGAAGGCTGTGACGTACCTTATAGAGACAATACCTATATTAGAAAAGCTTGCTTGAGGTATGAGTTATGGTATTGTTGGCCATGAGTTCAATGTTAATTAATCAACATTAATTAAATAAGGTATCATTAAGCAGATTTTTTGGCATGTATACTTAGTGTTCTTCAAATCTACTACTATTGAAAACCCAGGCAATACTTTTAATAGTTTTTCTTTTTTAAAAAAACACCGGGTCTGAAAATTTTAGTTTCTGACTTTCTACATCAATTATTCAACTTGGATTTATTTTTACTCTATTTCTCTATCTGACCTGTTAGCAAATAGTAAGTTTGAAAAGTAAGTTCTATACTAATTCTTTAAAAAGTATACACATGTGGGATGGCATACCAAAAAGACTTAAGATTTGAAAATTCCATGACAGAAGCCTTATTAAAATATTAGAAACTGAAATTCCAGATTTTTCCCCCAAAATATAGTTTAGAAGATGCTAAACATATTTAAGGAGAAATCAATTTGAAGACAAAAAGGTCATTAATTTTAATTCTTCAGGTGATAGGTTAATATAATTAAACAAATAAAAGGGCCAGGTTATTATGCATCCAAAGAAAATCTGTAATTTAACTTTCTTTCCTCTTATGTTGTAGCCTTTTAGAGTATGTAACCACTGAATCCCTCTCAATAAAATTTTAATTTCAAAAACCCTGAACCAAAATTTTTAATTTTTTACATAGACCATGGGTAAAGGTACAAGGCAAATCACTGGCAATCTATCCTTAAAAACCCCACCGCTTTTCATTAAACATGAACATTTATGTCTGCATAATGTTGCTGATTCTAGTATAGACAGAAAATATGTATGTTTACATTTACAATGTAAATAATTCTTGAGAGATAAAGGGGGAAAAGAGGATGGTGAGGATGGGGCAAAGATTCCAAATCCTAGGTGTTTCATCAAAGTGTACTCATTCTTCACAATCTATATCCAGTCCCAACGCTTGATAAGATCATCACCACATCATTCAGAACTTGCTGTGATCACCCTCAGTAAATTGTGCAGACGTTTGTTATATAATAGCTGTTTCCTGGAACTTTATTGAATTTCCACAAGGATAATGCTCTAACTTTCTGAGTTTGAGTTCTATCCCTCACATTCAAAGGTAAGCTTTCTAGTTGAAGCTTGCCTATTTTTAATGGTTTTGAATGACAAGGGAAGCTTATGTTAACTAGTGTAGCAAAATAGTAAAGCACAATTGAGAAGTTGATACTAGGTAGTCACTTAGAGCTATGAGACTTATTCCTATATACCAAGATGGATATACTCAAGATTAAAATTTGGGTCGCAACATAAATACAAGTTACCACATATTATATCATGGAACTTTGAAGTTACACTCAAAAGGCACAGTAGCCACAAATTTAATTCTTCAAATGTTATGGGTCTTCTATATATCAAACTTAAAAGGAAATTATCTGCCCCTTAGTCTATAACAAGATTTTAATGGTATATGCCATGTTTTCAAGTGCACAGGATCTGATACTTTAAGATATATTATAATATTGACTTCGTACTCAGCCATTAGTGCATACATTGAAGATTAAGTTGGCCCTCTTTGTCCTTAATCTTAATTCTCAGGGAGATGCCATTCATATGTCCTCATCTTTGACATTACTTAATTCTGACACAGCTTGTATAGGCTGTGAGTAGAGATAAGGTTAATTATTTATTTATTTTTTTGATGTGACCTAATTTTCCACAGCATACCACTTTTCCTCTTGTGGGAACCATTCCTTTAAATGTTGAATTAGAGGCTTCAGCTCTAATAACCAATGTTTTTCTCTCCTATGAGAATTATGCTGCTAAAGAAGGACCTTGTACCCAGGGGAACTTATACAACAATATTCTGAAAATCTGAGTATTGAATCTGGCAGTAGAAACATTCACAACTGAAAATCAACCTGAATAATAAACAGTTATCACTGTACTGTGGCACTAAGATAGCCTAGATGAGTGACAGAAAAAAAAAGAAAATGAGATATATTTGCTTTCATGGAAAAAGCATCTGCCTTTATCATACCAATAAAAGAGAGAGAGAGAGAGAGAAAGGAAACAAAGAAATAAAATAGAAAAATAGAAAAACTTTGTAATAGGCAGTCAGAAACTTCTTTCATTATTTTTAGAAGCAATGAGCAAATATTTGATAAGCCCTCCAAAATGTAGGAAAAAATATGGCACTAATGAAATGAATTTTTTTCTTGGGCTACATCAATACAGGTGACAGAGCCTACACAGTGGGTTTTAAAGTACAGACACACTCTGATTAACGTGGCAGAACATTTTGTAGGAACTGAAAAAATACTTAAGCAAGACTTGTCTGAATGAAATCCACATAGCATAATAGTTGGATTTATTTTAACCTCCTTATAAACTGTTGACGCCAATGACATTTCTTTAAGATACTCATGCATTAATTATAGTTGTGGAGATTTAACTTAAAATTGATCTAGGTAGAATCTGATCACCCTTATTTATTTTTCTCAGGTCATGACAATGTTCTTCAGAAGGGGAGTCAGTTTGGCAACTTTTGGAAGAACCCAGGGGAGAGGGTACAGGGAGCTGGAGCTATTTATCCCTCGGAGCGGAGAATCTCAGGATAACCTGTCTGACAATGGCTAAGGGACTCAACAAGGTCACATATTTGCTTACAACAGACCCCCTGCTGTCCTCAGCTGAGCCAGGGCACAGGGGTTCTAGACAAACAAAGGGATAAACCAAACCCAGCAAATCCATGTCAGGTGAGCCTCAGGAAAGGAATGGAGGAGGTTCCTGGAACAGAACAACCCCTGGACAGATGTCTACACCCTTCCCAAACTATTTCAGTCAACAAACACACGTGAAGATCTACCCTGAGCTAAGGAAGATTCAGAGCAGTGTAAGCTACTGATTCCTGCACTTAAGATACTACTATATAGTTGGAAAAATAATGAAGATTTAGAGACAGTTTGATGCTCAGTTGTATATGGAACAATGCAGAGAGAGGGAAGAAAAATATACCTTCAGTTTACTCTTTCACTTCTCTGAGACTGAGAGTACTGATCTGTCATTAATTCAAGGTCCCAACTTTGGGTTTAAGAAAGAGGTGTAATCTTTACACAACTAGATTATAATAGAGGGTCTCTGCCTTTAAGCCAGCAAACTTGCTCTCATTCACAGGGCTGGCTGCTTCACAACCTCATTTATGCAGCTGCATTGCACTTATTTTTGCTTCATAGCATTTCCCTAATATCCTCAGTCCAAGAGCTCTCGCTTCCTACTGTTTCCAGTCTCTCATTCACCGCTCTCACCCAACACCTGGTCACAATCCCCCACCCCCACCCCCAGCATTCTTTCGATGTGTGTCCTTGGTTCAGCAGCCAGTTTCACTTAGGCCGCTAAGCACAGGAGTTGGGCAGATCATCAGACTAAATTTTACATGTGTTTCTTAACTGAATTAAATGCAAATGAAATAATAAACCCCACATGGAAAGTTGTAAAAGAAAAAAAAAAGACACAAGCATCATTAAGCATCATTCCACAAGATATTGCAGAAAGCAAAAGAAACAGCAAAAGCCCCTCTGCAGAAAAAAAAGAAATTACTTAATTCTTTAAATTATATGACCCAATTTGCAAATTTGCATTGCTACTCAAAGATGTGCAAGTATTTGTATGCATGTACATATGTATATAAATTTCTAGTTTCCTAGTAACTGATCTAACGCTGCTTTTTAAGCCCAAATCAAGAGTAATCTACTCGGGTAACTTTGTTCCACTCAGTTGGAAGAAGTTCTTTCAAGAAGTTAGGTTCCCCATGGAAGCTTTAGACCAGGGCTGTCCAGTAGAACCCTCCACAGATGATGGAAGTGTTCCAGAGCTGCGTCACCCAACACAGTAACCACTAGCCACGTATGGCTATTGAGCATTATAGGTGAATATAAAACTGAAAGTAACAAAGAAACAAAAATTTGAGGACACAGTCAATAGTTTAGTGGTTACCTGAGGGTAAGAGGGGAGGGGAGGTGGGGAAAGAGGGTGGGGGCACCAAATATGTGGGGATGAAAAGAGCTGATTCTTGGTGGTAAGGACATAATGCAATGCATTGACAATGTACCCGGTAATGTAGAATTATACACCTGGAACCTATGTAATATTTACCAACCAATGTCACCCCAGTAAGTTTAACAATGAAAGGAAGGAAGGAAGGAAGGAAGGAAGGAAGGAAGGAAGGAAGGAAGGGGAAGGAAGGAAGCTGCGATGGCTCAGTGGGTTAAGCGCTCATTTTTTAGCCTCGGGGACCGAGGATTGAATCCCAGCCCCAGCCCATGTGGAGCCATATGCTGAACTGGGGAGCGCCCCCAGTTCAGTTCTCACTGGAGTGAGACCCCAGCCCATTTCCTGCCCTGTGCAGCCCCATGCCCACCTGTGGAATGAAACTATGTGAAAAAACCAATGATGTGCAACTATGGAGACTGTTCTGGGCCCTCCCCCTTCCCTCTGTCTCTGTATCTCTCTCTCTCTCTCTCTCTCTCTCTCTCTCTCTGTCAAAAACAATAAAAAGAAAGAAAGAAAGAAAGAAAGGAAGGAAGGAAGGAAGGAAGGAAGAAAGAAAGAAAAAGAAAGAAAGAAAGAAAGAAAGAAAGAAAGAAAGAAAGAAAGAAAGAAATGTGGCTAGTGAGATGGAGGGGCTAAATTCCTTTAACTTAAATTTACATAGCCATGTGTGGCTGCTCGCTGCTAAATTGAACAGCATAGCTATACAACATAAATGTTTCTGTGGGTTTGTGGTTGATACAGTGGCATGAAAGTGGGAAGGGGCAAAATGCTTGTCCCCAGCTGTCCTATAACAGGGGGGTGGGCCAGAAGCAAGAGCCAAGGGCTTGCCACTTCTTGGGCATACCCTCCTCTGCCACAGAGCATCCAGCAAAGCTTAGTTGGCACCTGGCATGATAAGGAAGAAGGTAAGAATATTTAGATCATAGTTTTCTCTTTTGATAAACCCTGGCTTTCTTTTCTATTATCTTGATGAAGACTGAAAGTCCTACTATAAGAAATACTGGCTCTTCTTTTTTTATTCTTGTCCCTGTTTTCACCATCATCTTCCTCTTCCTCCTTTTACAGCAATGCTACTACTTCTGCTCTCCACAGAAGCAGATGGCTGCCACGGTCTAGCTTACAGGGGAAGTCGTCCACAGACAAATGCAGAAGAAACACGGTATGATATTTCTAAACATATCTTCTATCACAATAGCATTTATTTTATAACCAGTTCAATATTTCAGTTCAGTGTAAGACTCACAATGTTCAAGAACATAAGGCAGCCTTTGTTATCATTAAATTATAGATGATCGAAGAAGTTCCGCAGCAATTGTTTGTTTTAGAAAAATCTCCAGCTACGCAGGTGAACACGTATTATATAACACATAGATGCAGTACTATAAATTGTACACCTGGAACCTATGTAATTTTTATTAACCAATGTAATCCCAATAAGTTGAACAATAAAAAGAAGTTAACAAATTTCAGCTACCTAGCATTATATTCTTCCGGATCATACAAACAGCAAAGGTAAGCCTGAGCAATGGCAGAAAGAATGACTTGTTCTCTTCTATGCTCCTCATAGCTAATCCACACCAGCATCTTATAATGCAGCTTCTGTTATAACTTCTGGATTATCTGCAGCTACATTTTCAACCATTTCTTTTGCAAAAGGCTTTATGTGAGTAACTCCCAGAACATAGTGAGTGAATTACAAAAATAATTTTATTAAAATTATTAACAACAAAAATTAAAAAAAATGTAAACACTAATTTATTAAAGTAACTGATTTTTTTATTTTAATAAAAATGAAACTATAGAATAAAATCAATTTACAGTATCTTATAGTTCAAAAATAGGCATAAACTAGGGATATAAATATCTAATGTTTGAGTTAATGTAGACATGGGCATTTTAAAAACTATACTTGCACAAAGATGCAATGTATTAATACACCCCTCATTTTCAGACCTGTTTTTTTCCATGTACTGTTCCTATATCAGTCTTAAAAAGATAAAAAAATCAGCTATAAGCAATACACATTATTTCCCAGGAACAGCAATGAAATAATGACTGCATTGATGAATGAACAATTACATGATAAAGCACTCAAGAAAGATATCTGATAATAGTGTCTTCAAGAAATCAGACAAGCACTTACACTCATTAGATATGGCATATATTAATGTAACTTTTAACATCAGACTCTTTATCTAGGTATAAAAGAAAGTTTCTTGCTTCGAATAATTTGTCCTTATTAGGAAAATCTTTCCAGAATGAGATGAAAAGTCTAATCTTTTTAGCATATGAATACACAGAAAAAAATAAAAACAGCAAGCATTAACATCTCACTTTTCATTTTAATCTTGCTGAAAAATGTTTAACTACTTGATTAAAAATGGGGGAAAAAATCATTGTAAGCAACAAGTAGTTTTACAAAAGAAAGTTCCTTATTTTATTCTGAAAATAATTAGATGTCTTGTTAAATAAAAAGAGTCCATATCAATAAAGATTTATATTGCTAGGTGTAAAAAATTTTTAATGCCGGTCTTTGATAAAAGATATGACCAGACATTGCCCACTCTCCAGTTATTCTTCAGTAAATAAAAATATGAAGTCTTTCTGTTTTCTGGATTTTGTTGTTGTTGTTGCACTGTATACTTTAAAAGATATTTCAAAATAAATTTTGCAAAGAAGTATAACAGCATATTTACCACTTCAACTCAAACCTATACTCTAAGACATTATCATAAAATATTTACATCAAATTTCAGGAAGAAAAAATATAAATAGGAAATAGAAATTTACCTGTGATTTAAAACAAATCTATCCAAATAACCCAGCCTTGCACCAGTCTACTTGGAATGATCCTTTCTCAATACTGTTCTATTAGGGTACCCATGATTAAACACCCTTAGTAGGTTGTGGGGTGCACAGAACAGGCAGGCCAGATTTAAGAGATAAAATTGGGACATTTTGATCAAGAAAAAGAGAAGATTTGAAGGTAGCTTAGTGTCTTGTCTGGTAGCATGGTCACACACTTTTACACTCGCCTGGTACGTGAATCTGAACCAGCTGGAGAACTGGGTCCGTCATTCTGGAAAAATGTTCTGAAGCCTCCTGATACGATTTTACTTAGTCTCACAGACTCTCTGCCCTTTAATCACCTCTTGTCTTAAATACGCCCTGCGGCTGCTGCCCTGCGGCTGCTGCCCTGCGGCCAAGCTTCTCTTCACACCTCTTGCCAATGTGTTTAACCCACACAGAAGAGTGTCAGTCTGACAGGCCCTGTTTGTGCATACAAGATAGACATTTTTCCCATCAATACACTTGTACTTTTTAAAGATCATGTTGCTAATATGGGGCACATAGAATAACCTAGCACAGAATATGGAAGTATCATCAGGCAAGTTTCCTGGTCTTTTTAGGTCAGTTACACAGAATGGGTGATATTTAGTATATTTAACAACAGGTAGACACAAAAACCAAACCGTCAGATCTGCTGCTTGCTGTGAAGTATCAGGACAGCCAAGCAGGGACAGACCAGCTGCACATAAGCCCTGGATAGTACTTTATCTACTTGGATCAACTGAATCCAAAGTATCCTACAGCCCAAAAATGAGTGCATAATGCAATGCATAGACAAGGTAATGTAGAATTGTACACCTAGAAACTATGTAATTGTTACCAATCAATGTCACCCCAATATATTGAACAATAAAAAAATAAGTATACTGGTAATATTGGAGGCAATCAATGTAGACATAAATTCTTTTAGTTGTCCCCTATTTTTAAATCAGTGCTTACCTTGTGCTGTTTGTCAGTCTTAAGACAGGAAGATCAGCTGTAAGGAGGACCTTTACTGCTTCATAAGGACAACAATGGAGCAATAACTGAGTTGATGAATGAATGATCCCATGCCAAAGCATGCTTAAGTCCTCGGATCTACTTAGCTCAAATCCAAAGCACAGGCACTGAACCTTACTAAGGGGATTGGTCCAGTGGACAATAAGTCTTCATGGCACTTACAGTTAAATAATAAAACAAATTGATTTGAAATACTCAAATTTTCTATAAAATGGATCTATTTTCTACTCATTCATAGTTTAGAGAAGATAAACAGACCTTGAGTCTGGGTAGCTGGATCCCTCAGGAAGCCCTGCAATGTCTGATAAAACACTCAAATTATGCCAAATGGTTTTAGCCCCAGTGTCTTTGCTACTGGTTTCTGGTGTGTCTGTCATTCTCTAGATTGCAGGCACCTCATTTTACTGAAAGAATAATGATCAGTGCTCCTTTCTTTTCCACAAGAAAAATCGTTAGCTTTTCCAATTAATATGTGCCACAGGGACTATTTTTTGCAGAAATGTCATGCCTTTTCTGCATTGCCTCTTCTTTCCACTTTTGCATCTGCTGATGTCTGTGCACCAAATCTATTCTATCTTGTTTTGTCAGCAAGTTATTTGCAGGAAAAAAAACAAAATTCTCAAAGTCTGCTTGAGTGATTTCTCGGGAACCTTATGGCTCATTTAAATCCTACATTTGTGCAAGAAAAAGGAGTCTATCACCAAGAGCTATTTGAGGCAAGTATGACACAGAAGAAATTATAAAGAAAAAAATTCCCATCTCAGAAAAAAAGGTGCCCTTCATTTCATAATTTCTACATAAAAATTGATATCACTCTACTTCTTAAATCTGTTATTAACAAAAATACACAAATATTTCACAGTATCCCTAATGAATATATATGAAAATAACATATGCCGTGATATTGTTCCATTACCTCCAACACACAGCACCTGTCTCAGCTCATGCCCCATGCCTCTTCTGATTGCACATATTGTAGCTCACACAGACATTCTAATCAGCAAACCTCCAACATCACACCTCCATCTCTAGCACAAATCTAAGGTCAAAGCTTCCTCGACCAGCTTCTCTGGCCTTACTGGTGTCTTGACTGACGTGTCCCCTTCCCTAGTCCAGAGTCTTGACTGCTAGAATACTAAACCCAGTGTCCCTGCTCTACTTAGATTGACAAGCAAATGAAGTGAAGATTGTAGAAAGGTAAGCAACTTCCAGTGGGAATGACAAAAACACTATTATGGCTCAGGCTAGAAAACCAAAACACTGCAAACCAAGCCATAAGCCTCCAACCAATCACACTGTCGGGGATCTCTAGGGTAGCTCAACAGGTTGGGTGTCTGCCTTGTAACTGTGAGGTCTGGGGATTGAAGCTCAACCCCAGCCTGTGCAAACCCATATGCTGAACTGTGGCACAACTGGTAACAATCAAGCCCTGCAGTGAAGGTTTTTGCCTCCTATGCAGGAGGCCCCAGTTTGGTTCCTGCCCCTCATGGCTCCACATTCACCTCTGTAAAATGAAATTACGCCACAAATAATAATGTGCAACTATGGATACTGCTCTGGGCTGTCCGCCCTTCTCTCTCCCTGTCTCTCTCTCACCTTCTCTCAAACAATAAAAAAAAACACACAAAAAACACACACAAAAAAATCCTTAAAAACAAACAAAAACATTGCCCCAATGGCTACCAAAAACTGACTGCTGATTTAAGTTACCAATTTTACTAAAAGCCCCAGCTCTGCAATATCACTACCAAATACTCACCCATTAATTTTATTTTAACTTTGATTTTAAATAGTATTTACCATTATAGTTTAAGTTCAAATGCAGAATTTTATCTAATTCACTTTTTGTAATCATGGAGCTGTGTTTCACTTGGGGACTAGATATTGTGCAAACAGTAAACTTGATGCGGAAAAGATACCCAGAAACCATGTTAGGAGAGAACATTAGAAAAACAAAACAAAACAAGGAATGAAAGTTAAAAAAAAACCCCAATGTAGCCTGAAGAATGGAATTCAGTAATCCACCTATGGCAACAGTGCAGCCACATATCAGATAGCACAGAAGAGGGTTTATAACTGAAGCCTGCACTCTCTCCTGGCCTACAGCAACTGATTAAAAAAAATAAATAAATAATAAATAAAAAAAATGGGAGTACCACGGGGAAATACCCAGTTTGCCCCAGTGACTGCAGGGGATGGCGCAGTCTTTGCCTCCTCTGCCACCCAACGCACTTCTGATCATTGTAATGGTGCCAGTGACAGCCTGCGCTCCCTTTCCAGTAGGATTTTTTCAGTCCTATTTCAAGTGTGTCCATGGGAAGCCCACGTCTCTCAGGCTACCTAATGGTACGTTTAATGATTTGGGAAAAACAGTCTTAACGCCAGCCCTAGGCAGCCATGTTTCTTAGCCAATACGAGGGCTGTCTGGAAAGTACCCGGCTATGTAACCATTCTTACTATACTGACAATGGCTGAGTGTTTCCTGACAGCCCTCCTATATTCACTAAGCAAGGGTATCTTGCTATTACCAACAACAACACTATTACTACTACTACTAATAATGACAGAACCAAGCAAATAGCACTTATATAATGTTTAATACATGTCAGGAACTTTCCTAAACACTTCATACTTAGGTACTATCTTTATACCCATTTCATAGAAGAGTAAATCAAGATTTAAAGAGGTTATTTGCCTTTCTCTGTCTAACTTTATTTCACTTAGCATAGTACCATCTGGTCCATCCATGTTGTCACAAATGGAAATATTTCATTCTTTTTTATGGCTGATTAATATTCCTGTGTATATGTGTGTGTGTGTGTGTGTGTGTGTGTGTGTGTGCGCGCGTGCATTCACATCTTTATCCATTCATCTAATGATGGACACTTAGTTTGTTTGCATATCTTGGCTATTATAAATACATAAGTGTGCATGTCTTTTCAAATTAGTGTTTTGGGTTTCTTCAGATAAATGCCTGAAAGTAGAATTGCTGAGTCATATGGTAATTCTATTTTATTATTTATTTATTTATTTAATTTTTTATTGTTTTTGAAAGAGAGATACAGAGACAGAGACAGAGAGAAGGGGGAGGGCCCAGAACAGTCTCCATAGTTGCACATCATTTGTTTTTCCACATAGTTTCATTCCACCGGTGGGCGCAGGGCTGCACAGGGCAGGAACTGGGCCGGGGTCTCACCCCGGTGAGAACTGAACTGGGGGAACTCCCAAGTTCAGCATATGGGTCCTCATGGGCTGGGTCCGGGATT
>PVKE010046572.1:0-12217 GCA_004027555.1 Craseonycteris thonglongyai | reverse complement strand
AACAAAAGACTCATATCCAGAAAATATAAAGTATTCCCAGAAATCATCTGGAAAAGACAGAAGCCCATTAAGAAAAAAAAAAAAGGACTTGAACACTCATTTCACAAAAAGTCACCCAAATGGCTAACATGTAATTAAAGGGTGTGAACATTATTCATCAGAGAAATGCAAATAAAAGCCACACAAAAATATTACTACTGGGGAGGCTGGGATGGCTCAGTGGGTTAAGCGCTCACTTTGCAGCGCCGGGGACCCAGGATCGAATCCCGGCCCTGGCCCGTGTTGACCCATATGCTGAACTGGGGAGTACCCCCCCAGTTCAGTTCTCTCTCTGTCTCTGTATCTCTCTCTCTCTCTCTCTCTCTGTCAAAAACAATAAAAAAAATTTTTTTTAATATTGCTACAAACTCACCAAGAATTAAAGATTGTTAATACCAATTATTGGCAAGGATGTGAAGTAACTAACTTTCTTAAAATGACTCAGCCTTTTTAGGGAGCGGCTAGGCAGTGTCTATTAAAACTAAACATAAATTCTGCTCATAGGCATATACCCAACAGAACTGAGTGCATTTATTCACCAAAGACCATATGAATTTCATAGCAGTTTCATTCATAATAGTCCCAAACTGAAAACAACCAAAATGCCCATTAGTGGTAGAATGGATAACTTAATAGCAGTATATTCATACAATAGAAAACTACCCAGCAGTAAACAAACTGCCAGGGATGAACCTTACAGGCAAATATTGGGTGAAAGAAACCACAGGAAAAAAGCACTCTGCTTGATCATAATTGTATAATGTTTAGGAACAAGCAAAAGTAATCTGTAGTAACAGAGGCCAGCACAGTGGTTACCTCTGGGGTGGTAAGTAAAGGGTGTCCCAAAATTCATGCAAGATTTGAATTTTGCGTCATTTGTGCGGCAAAGTGTTGCCAATGGAAAAAAAAAAGACAGCATGACAGCTGACAGTTCAGGGTTATTAAAAATGGAGCGCTACACGAAAGAACAATGTGTTTTCATTGTTGAGCAATGAAAACTTACAATTTTTAATTATAAACCTGTGTTTTCTGTCAAAATTACTTCTTGCATGAATTTTGGGACACCCTCTATTGACTGGGGTGGTAGAAATGTCCTATATTTTGACCCGAGAGATGATTGCATGTGTATACATGCGTTCACCCAGCTATCCTCTTAAGATCTGTGCAATTTATTATGTGGAAGTTATACCTCAATTAGGAAAAAATTAGACAAAGGATGGGGAAAAGAACCAGAGAGAATGAAAGGAAAGAAAGGACGGGGTAAGGAAAAAAGGTAAGGAGGGAGGGGAAAAAGGAGAAATGCACGTGATCACTAGGAGGGCGCTTCAAAAAATGCTACCAGGCATGTACTGTTATCTGTACCTGCACCTTAAAGATGGGAACACTCCAAGGTTTGCTGATGTGTTAAGTGTCACAGAGCGGGTGTGTGACTCGAGCAGCGGCCAGAACTCGTGTGTACGACGCCAAACATGGCTTTTCCACCTAACTAGCTTGAGTCACCTCCTTCTAGAAAGATGATCCCCTAGAAACGCCCCCCACGCCGTAATAATTGATTCTTCCTCCTGGGAAGGAGGTCTGTCTCCTCCGCAACGGCCCCAGTTGGGTGTGGGGTGTCCTGTTCGCCCCGCAAACACACAGCTGTGAGCCTGACCCGAGAGGGTAGCACCGCGTGGGCTCATTTTAAGACTGTCCTCGGGGAAGCCAGGATGGCTCAGTGGGTTAGGCGCTCACTTTGCAGCCCCGGGGACCGAGGATCGAATCCCGGCCCCGGCCCGTGTGGACCCATATGCTGAGCTGGGGAGTGCCCCCAGTTCAGTTCTCACCAGGGTGAGACCCTGGCCCAGTTCCTGCCCTGTGCAGTCCCGCCCACCTGTGGAATGAAACTATGTGGAAAAACCGATGATGTGCAACTATGGAGACTGCTCTGGGCCCTCCCCCTTCTCTCTGTCTCTGTATCTCTCTCTCTGTGTCAAAAACAATAAAAATAAATCTTTAAAGACTGTCCTGGGGAAGCCAGGATGGCTCAGTGGGTTAAGCGCTCACTTTGCAGCCCCGGGGACTGAGGATCGAGTCCCGGCCCCGGCCTGTGTGGACCCATGTGCTGAACTGGGGAGCTCCCTCAGTTCAGTTCTCTGTCTGTCTGTCTGTCTGTCTCTCTCTCTCATCAAAAACAATTTAAAAATAAATAAATAAATCACTAAAAAATAAAAAATTAGGGAAAGCCAGGACGGCTCAGCGGGTTGAGCGCTCGCTTTGAAGCCCCGAGGACCGGGGATCGAATCCCGGCTCCGGCCCAGGCAGGACCCACATGCTGAACTGGGGAGTTCCCACGGTTCGGTTCTCTAGCTGTCTCTGTCTCTGTCTCTCTGTCAAAAGTAAAATAAAAAATAAATAAATAAATAAATAAATATGCACTGAAGATAAAATAATTGCTCTCTATAAATATAAAAAGATATAAAAAAAAATTAAAACAAAATAAATTTAAAAAAATTAAAAAAAAAAAAAAAAGACTGTCCTCCCGGGCTCAGCGCCGCCTGCACGAACTTTTGCTGCAGCGGGGCCGTTGTCACCACGGGAAAGGCGGCTGCAGCCCGCCCTTTGCACAGGCCCTTAGGTTGCGCAAGCTGCAGGCTGCGGCTGGCGCTGGCGTCCGAGGAGGAAGCCGGCTATGGGAGCGGAGCGACCCAGAGCCCGGCCGCGTCAGCGGGACTCACACAGAAACGCTAGGTTCCGCGCGGGCTGTGTGTCGGAGGAGCCGCTCGCAGCCCTCCCCGCCTCCGTCAGGCGCAAACAGGTGCACGGCCCGGCCCCGCCCCCCCACCTGCGCGCGCAACCCCGCCCCAGCGCGGCTCGGCGCCGCCGGCGCGCGCACGCACGCTTTTATACGGCGCTATTTTGGTCGCGCGCCCTCATTGGCCGGCCGCGGGTGACGACCCGCTCGCGCAGGGCGGGGCGGGGCGGAGCCGAGGTGTGGGGGAGGAGCGCTTCCGGCAGCCCGGAGGGGAAACGGGGTGGGACCCGGTGCCCCTGCGCGCTGCGCTCGGCGTGGGCTGTGCGCCCCTGGGCCTTAGGCCCGCACCAGCTCTGGAGCTACTCAGAGGCCTCCATGCCCACCTGGCACGCTGTTGGTTGGGTTATATTTTATTTATTTATTTTTTTAACTTTTTAAAATTTATTTATTGTTTTTGACAGACAGAGCGAGAGAGAGAGAGAGAGATACAGAGACAGAGAGAGAACTGAACTGGGGGCACTCCCCAGTTCAGCATATGGGTACGCATGGGCCGGGGCCGGGATTCGATCCTCGGTCCTCAGGGCTTCAAAGTGAGCACTCAACCCACTGAGCCATCCCGGCTTCCCCTGGGTTATATTTTATTGAAAGAGCTTGTGTGGCCGAAAAGTGCTTCCACAAACCACACACACTGCTGGAAGGGAGTTGCTAGATGGCATTGCACTTTTTACCAGCCACACGGCGGGAGGGAGCAGGCGAACCCTGCCAGAGGCAAGCCCAACGCTGCACTTCCTGCCCAGCAGCACTGTCAGCTCCCTCTGCAGCCCTGTCTTTCTGCCATTCTTACCTGGCCTTTTGCTAAAGAAGCCCCTGAGGCCTCCTGTTTTTCGTTTCCAGGGGTCTCCAAATGTTTCAGCCCGCGGGCCGCATTAACTATCTAACAGCAGTTTGGGGGCCAACTACACACTGGAGGTCCAAATAAAAAAGAATCAAAACATAGTTGTTGTTTTTAATTATTTATTTAATATTATTTTATTCAGATAAAAAGGTCTCCAGGGCCTGATGAGAGGGCCTCGCGGGCCGCATCTGGCCCGTGGGCCGTAGTTTGGAGACCCCTGTTTAGACTGTAGGGCTCCTTCTGTTCCTTACAGTGCTGTTATCTATCCTCTGATGTCAGGAACAAAACACAGCTTAAGCATCTCATAAGGAACTCATTTGCACCGCATTCCCGTACGATAACGTGATCAGACCCATCTCTGGCCTCCGCTGGATTCTGGTTGTCCATCAGTCAAGTGGTTTTGCTTCTCAGAGTCTTAAGGGTCTTCGATTTCTTCTGGTGACAAACTGGTTTGGAGCTTCTTTATGAAAGTTACTGAATAAATACCGTATTTTCCGGCGTATAAGACGACCAGGCGTATAAGACAACCCCCTAATTTTACAGTTAAAACATAGGTTTAGGCCTATATTCGCTGTATAAGACTACAGCCTCGGAAGTGGGGGGTATAGTTATGAAATATCGAAAATCCTGATCATACTTTAAAAAAATTAGCAAAAAGGACCATTAGGAGCCATCAGTCCCTATTGGATGGGAACTTAGCTTGAAAAGGATTCTGTGAATGACTTCTATTTCCTCCTTAGAATCACAAATACCACCTCTGGTTTTGCAAAGCCCACAAGGCCTGTGAGGTTTTCTGAGTTCACAGCCTTGAAGATCATTTGCAATTGGATGCAGAAAGAACATGACTTAGTAACTATTGAACGTGAGCAACAGCTATAAAAATTGTCATTTAAGTACTTTCGATGTGCTGAGCATTGTAAATACTTAAGAGGTGTTTCATTTAATCCTTACAAAATCTCTGTGACTTAGATACCATTATTATACCCGTTTTACAGAAGAGGAAACCAAGGCCCAAAGAGATTGAATGACTTGACTGAAATCATATGTTAGTACGATGGCAGTGCCAGGATTCATAAACCAAGGTTATCTGACTGACGTCTGTGCCCTTAACTATGATGCTCTGCATAGTTTCTTTTCTTATTATCTAATCAGAAATTCAGTCTTAGACGGACACAAAAGGAGTTGAGATCAGTCAATAGTGTTATAAATCCTTAGGAAGGTGTTTGTCCTGCTGCTGGCTTAAAAAAAAACAAACGCATTGCCATTAAAGGGAAATAATGGTGCCAGGGATCTTAACAATCTCCACTTCCCCTGAACAATAGGCCATATTAAATCTGCAGTACAAAGGTTTTGGTAAGATTTTCGATTCTGCTATGCTTGTTGATAATGGAGACTACTAGACTGTTTAAAAAGTGACCTCACTTAGATCCACTTGGTTGGTTAGAAACCAGGAAGCAAACCGGTTATAAGAATGACTTTCGAACATTTTTCTACACTTTCCCCACACACCAACCAGAACTACCAATGAAAGTTCCAAATAAGTGTACAATAGACAATGCATTGAGGGTTTCCTTGGACCCAGGCAGGCCTGGGTGAAATCCGCAGCCTGCTCCTCTCCCTCTGTTTAATACTGTGTGAGGCTCCAAACTTCTCTGAACCTCATTTCTATCTGTAACCCACTTCAAGGATTGATATATGAAATTCCTGAATTAATTTCTGGTGTGCATAAATATTCAGAAATGTTCGTTCTTTCTTGCCCTTTCCCCTGAAGATGTAAGAAGAAAAGCACGGTAGCTGTTCTTTTACAGAGCTACTTTAACTGTACTGAATTTCACTGTCAGGTAGTAATGTACATTCAGATCACTGATTACCATTTTTTTTTTTTTTTTTTTAAATAAAAACCTTTACATAATCTTCGTGCATAAAGACCCAGGAGTGACCATGTTGCCTGTGACAGCCATAATACCAGCTGTCTCAGGCTGTTTACCCAGGGCAGGACATTTTTCTTTAATAGAGCTCTCTGAAGACAGTTCAGCAAAATACAGTGGTTAACAAATAGGAATTAGGGAAAGAGACTGAACTTTTATGGTAATAATAACCTGTTTTTTCTCACTGGTCCCAATCTCCAACTCTGACCTTAATTCTTAAAGGAAAATGATTTGGTCTGACAAGGCAGAAAGACAGAGACAGACAGACAGAGGAGGGAAGAGAGAGAGGCGGGGGGAGGGAGAAAAGGAACAAGAAAAAAGAAAAACACAAAAACTAAGATCAGGGGAAAGCCGGGACGGCTCAGCGGGTTGAGCGCTCGCTTTGAGGCCATGAGGACCGAGGATCGAATCCCGGCTCCGGCCCAGGCAGGACCCACGTGCTGAACTGGGGAGTTCCCACAGTTCGGTTCTCTAGCTGTCTCTGTCTCTGTCTCTGTCTCTGTCTCTATCTGTCAAAAGTAAAATAGAAATAAATATGCACTGAAGACAAAAAGATAATTTCTCTCTGTAAATGTGAAAGGATAAAAAAAAAAAAACAAAAAAAAAAAACAAAAAAAACTAAGATCAGAACTAGGCATTAACAAAATTAAAGGTGTTTTTTTCTTAAAAATATAATTTAGGGGGTGATGTTCCTTTTAAAGTTGCTTATTTTGTTAATTGATCTTGCATAATCAATTGACAAATTGTTTTCATCACTGTTAGTGAGTGAAAGGGAGACTTGTAAGTCCTCTTTTCCAGCATTAAGTTACAAAATGTGCCATGTGCATGTGGACATGTGTGCGTGGGTGTACAGTGAGGTAGCGGGATATTACTACAAAAAGGCAGACTGCAAACTTCGCAAACCATTACACATCCAAAAAAAAAAAAAAATATATATATATATATATATATATATTTTTTTTTTTTTTTAACTGAACTGGGGGCTTCACCACATTCGGGAAGCACACCCCAGTTCACCACATGGGTCCTCAAGGGCCAGGGCTGGGACTCGATCCCTGCTCCCTGGGGCTGCAAAGCGAGTGCTTAACCTGCTGAGCCATCTTGGCTTCCCCAATTCAGCAAATAATTCTTTTTTTTTTTTTTTAATGAGATCTTTATTTTATGTTATTTTTGACAGAAAGAGGGAGAGATACAGAGACAGAGAGAGAACTGAACTGTGGGAACTCCCCAGTTCAGCATGTGGGTCCGCCTGGGCCGGAGCCAGGATTTGATCCTCGGTCCTCAGGGCTTCAAAGCGAGTGCTTAACCCTCTGAGCCATCCCGGCTTTCCCAGCAAATAATTCTTGATGTCTCTCTGTGACCCAGGCTTACAAATGAGTATGAATAGGTCATGGTAGCTGCTATGACTGGTTTGCAATCTAGAGGGCATGAGAGATGAATAAGCTAATAAAGTAGCTGAGAAGGAATTACTACAATGGAGGAATTTAAGGATGTGTACCAGGGTGTAGAGATGGAGAAAATTATGGAGGGTGGGGTGTTAGGCAGCACAGGGGCTCAGGAGGTGGGAGCTTTGGGAGATGAAGGCATTACCCTAAAGCATGTGACCGTCATTCTTCAGGTAGTGCTGAGCCTGAAGAAAGTTGAGAGGCTACAGAAAGCGGCTTGCTGGAGTCAGCACACCAGCTTTCCGTGCAGCACGAAAGCAAGGAAAGTGGAGGATTCAGAGCAGGTGTACAGTTCTCCTGAGGGGTGCTAGCACCCCTAAGCCTTGCCGTGGTAAGTTGTTTTACTATCTCTGCTTTCCCCAAGATTAGACCTTCAGGAGAACTTGCGGGTGTTTAGGGAAAATGTTTTGCCTGACACCATCCGTCATTGTGCTCTGAACGTGAACAAAGGGGCCCAGCAGCCTGGAGGACAGTTATCACAATAATACATATACAGGTAGCATTGTAATATATTTAGACTTGACTTTTTGTCTAAAACCTGTAAGTCAGTCTGGGGATTTCTTGCTAACCTTGCTCTCTTTACTATGAAACCCAGGAGGCTCTCTGCTGGCACCTCCTTGGGAGTTTACAATGGCTCGTTCAAGGCGCTGGTATTTAGAGTCTGCGTTACAGAATGTCACGGCCGCTAAAGGAGCACCTTCTGCCATAAACACGCTGGGCAAGATGAAGGCTGGGTGCTTCTGCCAGAAGAATCCGTAGCGCACAGCAAATGCACAGCAAATGCACAGCAAATGCACAGCATGGAAGGAACTACCTGAGGATGAGTTCCGAGCTGCTTCTGAGCTGGGAGAGGTGTGGGATACTGATTCTACAAGAATGGCAGTGTCCAGAGACTGTGAAACCCATCAGAATGGCATACAGCATGTTCCCGGCCATCCGCTGTACCTTACCAGGGCATCTTGATTACTCCCTTAACATAAGGTGACCAGATGTTAACATTGGTAAAGCGGGACACCATTGACCGGGGGGGAGGGGGTTCTTGATTAAAAATTTGGTCTATTTCCCACCGTTCCCTAGCTTGTCGTGCATTCTTTCCAAAAATCAGGACTTTTTTAAAACACCGCGGGACGCGGGACAAATTGTTAAAAATCGGGACTGTCCGCCAGAAGCAGGGCATCTGGTCACCTTACCTTAACAATAAAATTAAGGACTTAGACCGAATTGGGTGGATCTGGACGAGATGGCTCATGACATTAGCATTTTACAGCAGGAATCCTAAAAATGCCTGGCATGCGAGATAAACCCTTCTCTGGCTAAAGTCAGCAATGACTAGCTACAGTTGCATGGTTTGGGGTCCAAAGCTCACTTCAAATGACAGAGATCAGTGGCTGAAATATTTTCATAATTGTTGTAGAATTCTTTTTTTTTTTTTCTTCTCCCTAGAATCCTTGACTAAAGGTAGGTAGGTAAATAGCTAGGTAGTAGGTAGGTAAGTAGAGCAAACATACGTACATATACACATACACATGCATATACATACATATAACATACACGATAGATAGGGCAGCTTTACCAGGTACACAAAAAGCCTTTTAGGAAGAAGTCAGTTCACACAACTAGGAATAGGTGGGTTGTCAAGATGGGTAGACCTTGAAAACCTGATGTCTGGCTGTTGTCTAGAGGTTTCCTAGACATTCTCCAAGGACTGGAAGTTTCCAAAGGGGAGCCAGTGAGTGGCATGGAGCCTAGACCTGGCCACAGAGTAACTCACCTACCAGTAGAAGTCTACATGTCAGAGTAATTATTCAATTACGGTATTTTCAAACTAGGTATCCAGGACCGAAATTTCTGGTAATAAGGTAAACAACCTAAACTGAAAACACCTAACAAGACTGGATGAAATACAACAAACATTATCTTTAAATGCCTGTCTAAACTAGCAAGGCCTGATTGTATCGGTAACCTTGCCCTGGAGAACCTTGATCATTGGGGTTTGGGAATTTTAGGAAGGTCTGCTTCACCCGTATGGGGTTTGTCATGAAGTTTGTCAGTAAAAAGTGAGAAACAGCCATTGGAATTTCTGAAGGTGGATCAATACCCTGGCACTGTGCCTAGCCTCTGATTGGCACTCAATCATTTCGGTAAGCTTCCGCTCTTAACAACATCAGCAGGTAGTCTAGTCACTGTCTGCTTAGCGTCTGCCAGCTATTTACTAAATGAACCAATGAATACAGCTGTTAAAATGCATATAAACCCAAGGAGAGGGTGGGGGCCTCTGGGAGGCCCCCTCCCTCCAGTAAACAAGAGATGACTTAATTGTCATGTTGGACCGAGACCGGGGGTGACAAAGTCCAGGCTGGTAAACTTTGGTCAGCCAGAGGCCACTGCAGGAGCCTCCCAGGGTGCGGGTCCGGGGAGGGGGCTGTCTGAGGTAGGGCTGCTCAGGGGGCAGGGCACAGGTGTGGGGCTGTCCAGGCAGTGGCAGGGCCGAGAGGGGACACACAGCTGAGCGGGGTCCTCTTTGCCCGTGGACCACATCCTCGGAAGAGCAGATCAAGAACGGCCTTAGCAACGATGCTCTGATACTGGCCACGTAAAAACTTCGTTTCACGTACAAATCCAGCTGAGGAAAAACAGAACGCACAGCCAACGGGCCTTCAGCTTGTCTGGGCTGTGTGAGGTTCGCCGAAGAAGCACCACACCGAGTTCTGCTTTAGGGAGTTTATGGGAAACGGCGGGGCTGACATGGGCAGAGGGAAAGACAGCCGGGCCCCTTCTGGGGGCTGGGAGAGCTTTCTATAGGGGGGATCAGAAGAGCCAGAAAGGGGGTGGAGGAGGGCGATCAGAAAGTGCTAGCACCGGGGTTGGGCTGTTTAGTGGATAATCTGGCTCCAAGTCCCCACCGCCTCCGGGTGGGGAAGAAAGTCCTTGCAGGTTCTTCTCTTCTGGGAGGCGCCTGCTGCTGCTGCTTTGTCCTCATGTTAATTTTTTTCCTCCTCCCACCATCTCACCCTTCCGCCCTAACAGGCTGCTCTGTGAAAGCGAAGGGGAGGAGGAGAAAAATAAGAATTAAAAAATGCCGGGGAAGCCGGGATGGCTCAGTGGGTTAAGCGCTCACTTTGCAGCGCCCGGGACCGGGGATCGAATCCCGGCCCCGGCCCGTGTGGACCCACATGCTGAGCTGGGAGCTCCCCCAGTTCAGTTCTCTCTCTGTCTCTGTATCTCTCTCTCTCTCACTCTCTCTGTCAATAAATAAAAAAAAATATATTTAAAAAAAAAAAAAATGCCGGAGACGTTGGGAAGTCCGTCGTCGCTGTTTAGATTCTGCCCCGGTCGTCCACCTTCGCAGTTGCTCTTCCCGAGGTCTGGCCCAGCCGGAGCTTGGTGTTGCCTGACACCTTCGGTTGATCTCTTGGTTTATCTCTCAAAGGGAAATATTCACAAACTCCACACCCTTGGCTGATAGGGCCCAAGCGACTACATCTAGCACCGAGATACCAGCATTAGCAAACCTGACACCAGTAAATCCTCATCTTTTTTTTTTAATCTTCATCTTACATAGGGTTGCACCTCAATCTAGAACATGTCCTGGTGTGCTGTGGCTCAACTACAATCTGCCTTACGGTGACATTTCAATGTAGACGGGTTGTTTATAGAGTGGTGTTTGAAAAACGTTGTCCACCAATGACTTGGCCCTAAGTGCCCTGAATCCTTTCCCCTGTGTGTCTAAACCCAGGAGCAGGGACAGTGTCCGTCTGTCCTAGGCCGGGGAGTGAGGCCCTTCTGCCCTCTGGTCAAGGCCGTCCACTTTTCCCGTCCATCCCAGCACCACAAGGGCTACAGATGGGGAGAAGGGAGCACTTGGCTCAGCTAGGAGCCACCTGTTTGGGGGATGCATCGGCCCAAGACTCAGATGTAAATGGGAGACGCACCACTCCTTTCCTCCCGTTAATAATAATGATCTCGACTCATATTCTATTTCCTAACTGCTTATGCTGTGCCAGGCCCCATAGTAAGCTCTTGGTCTATCATCTCATTTAATACTCACACCAGCCCTATGGGATTGGCATTACTGTCCCCATCTTCCAGACCTGCTTAGTCTCCAACTTCTACACAGCAGAGACCGGTTTCCAAGTTCCTCACGTCTCCAACCCTTCAACTCCCCCCCGGGGACCTGGTCCTTGAGCCAGGGACAGTTGCCAGACACCACCATGGGGACACATCAGGTCACCCCTCTGCCTTACAAGGTGATCTGGGGTATCTTTACTCGTCTCACCATCCAATCTCACCACCAGGATCCATTTTAACCCCTCACTTCCCAGGACCCCTATCCTGACGGGTCTACTCACCAATCCCCTCCCGAGCGCTCTCTAGAACCCAGTACTCAATGCTCCGAGTGTGACCCGTGGGCCACCAGGGAGAGTGTAGATTCTCAGACTCTGCCCCAGATCTGCTTTGCAGCACGCCCAGCTCTCTGTCCCCTCGCTCTATAGTGCTTACCAGCAGTTTCATAGGGTTCCGGAGCCATTTGTGAGGGGCCTTTGGTCTTTTGGGAGAGAGTGTAAGTGGAGTGTTGGTTTGCCACCACCACTGGAGACTGTCTAAACAGCATACTGGGAGTAGCCCTGACAACTGGGGGTCCTTGCCCCAGGGTGAGACTGAGAAGCCCTGTGGAATGGCAGCCTGACTTCAGGATTATCCCGACTCTGTGGCCCCCCCAGGTACCCCCTGTCGGCCTTTGTTCAGGTCTTTGTCTGAACTGTAAGGCTGGTTAGTGCCCTGCGGGGAGGATTTTCTCTTTTATTGCTGGAAGAACCCAGCCACGCTCTGGCATGCTCCCCGAGGGCTGCCCCTGGGACCCCAGCTCTCAGTGTCCCCTGTCCCCTGATCCTCCTGCAGTGTTGGCTGCCGCAGCCAGAATCCCAGACGAGCCACCTCCTGCCGGCTCTGGAATTTCAGAGCGAAGATGACTCCAAAGGGACCCTGTGGCGCCTCAGGCCCCTGCCTAGTCCCCTCCAGAGGTATCACAACCTCTTCAACAGCTCTCGATTTTTAAAATCGCCCATTGAACCTGTGCACCGGCCCCTGGGGAACACCAGCTCGCTGTGGGCTCTTTCTCACTTCCTGTGGGCAGGGCAGGGGCTGCTGCGATTCATGGGGGCGTGGGGGTGGGGGTGGA
>PVKE010046571.1:0-12213 GCA_004027555.1 Craseonycteris thonglongyai | reverse complement strand
TCCATTAATGTGGGACAGTTTGTACAGCTATAAAGGACACTCTTAGAAACACTACTGTGTCAAAAGTGTCAGTGAATTTATTTAGAATCAAGTGTGAAAATCCAATTGACATTGAAAAACTGCCTGTTAATCTGCTTTGTCTCTGTAAGAGATCAAAATTGTTCTTCTTGGGGAAGCTGGGATGGCTCAGTGGGTTGAGCGCTCTCTTTGCAGCCCTGAGGACCGAGGATCAAATCCCAGCCCCGGCCCAAGTGGACCCATATGCTGGACTGAGGAGCACCCCCAGTTCATTCTCACCAGGGTGAGACCCTGACCCATTTCCTGCCCTGTGAATCCCCCTGCCCACCTGTGGAGTGAAACTATGTGGAAAAACCAATGATGTGCAACTATAGAGACTGCTCTGAGCCCTCCCCCTTCTCTCTGTCTCTGTCTCTGTATCTCTCTCTCTCTGTCAAAAACAATAAAAATAAATCTTAAAAAAAACAAAAAACTTTTCTTCTTACACAGGTCTGAAGGTTATACATCAAAGAATATACAGGTGGAAAACAGATTAACGGTTGCCAGGGGTAGAGGAGTGGGAGTGGGTATGCCTCTCAGCAGTAGAACATGGAAGGTCTTTGGGGTGATGGAGCAGTTTTGTATCCTGATTGTGGTGGTTGCATGAACCTATACAAATGATAGAATTACATAGAACTACACATACATACATGTGTATGCAAATGAGTAAATGCAAAAACTGGTACATTCGGAATAATGTCTGTAGATTGGACCAATGTCAATCTCCTGGTTTTGCTATTACACTAAAAGTTATATAAGATGTTAGCATCAGGAGAAGCTGAGTAGGAATACACAGAACTTCTCTGTATTGTTTTTCAACTTCCTGGGAGTCCTTATTTCAAAATTTTAAAGTTTTCAAAAAGATAAAAGGAGTATGACTTTCATAAGTCTGTCAGTCAGGATTCAGCCTAGGTATTTCTTGCAAGGATAATGGAAATAAGTGCTAATATAAACCATCAGAGGTTTTTGAAGTATGAAGTTCAGGGAAGGCTGTTATAGCTCCACGTCACCACTGGGTTTCAGGAGAGTAAGAAGTTAATACAACAATCCAGGTCAATCAGTTCAAAAGAAAAAATCTGGAACCACACGATTCAGCTCATATGTGGGATAGAAAACGGAAAGCAACAAATGAACAAGACAAACAAAAACTCATAGACACAAACAGGTTTAGTGGTCACTAGAGGGAAAGGGGAGATGGAGGAAGTAGAAGAGGGTAAAGGGGGTCAAATATATGGTGATGGAAGGAGAACTGATCGAGTGGTGTTATAGAATTGTACACTTGGAACAATATAACTTTATTAACCAATGTCACCCCAATAAATTTAATAAAGGTTTTTTTTAAAAAATGACACCTCAGAGGCTCACAGCTTCTGCACAATCATAGAGGGTGATTCATAGTATTACACTAAGAGGTCACTGCAAATTTCATGTCTGCAACTTATATATCTGTGCATAACCCCAAGAGGAGGAACAATGACTTCATCCTCAACTCTTTCATAATTCTATGTCATTGGCCATAATAGTTTTAACAGGGGGTTCTCAGAATAGTTGTTCTTCAACATCTAGCTACTGCAATATTAGGCAGAGCATAAGAATTTAGAAGGGTGATTCATGCCAACAGACAAAAGAGTAAATTATCATAACTCTTAAAATTCTTGAGTTTGGAGACATGATTCTAAATTTCCTCTTCATTTGTAACCAAAGGTTCATTTCCCGTTTCTGTATATTAAAACCCAATCCTTGATACTGAGACTGGAACCTTCATTCCATTGAGAAGTGGGAACTTCAGATCATAGTTTGATTTCTTGTTGGAAGCCACCTCTTTATTTTCTTCCCTCTGGGGATTTCCTTCTTTTATTGTGTGTGAATTACACAAAGTAAAATTTGTTATAGTTTCTCCAGCATTTCTAGCCATTTTATAGCAGGAGAATTTCTCCATTAGCAAAATTACCATATTGCTAGAACTATAATTGTGTGCAGTTTTGTTGTAAGTTCATCTGTTGGGAGTTTGGAGAGAATCCTATGTTGTTCTAGATTTTGGAACTTTTCCTGCACTGGAGCATGGTGATTTTCATTGACCTTCTTTCATTTTTTCATTTTAACTTCTCCGGTTGGAGTTTCTGGACCATGCAGATAATATCAATTCAGAACCAATTCTTCATAATTTATATTGGAATATAATTGACATATCCTATTGTATAAACTTAAAGTATTTATGTTGATTTGATATGTTTATCAATTACCTAAGTGTTAGCTAAAATTGAAATCTTTCACATCACAGAATTATTTCTTGTTCATGGTGGGAATAATTAAGATCTAGTTACTTTGAAATTTATAATACTAAAATTCAGTGAAGTTGCTAAGAAATACTTCAAGGTATTGTTGTCTATGGTGCACTAGGTGTCTAGGACTTATTTACCTACTGGTTGTAAGTTTGTACCTTGAAACAACATGTCCCCAGTTCCTCCATCCCAGCTCCTGGTAACCACCATTCTACTCTCTGTCCCTATGAGTTCAAGATTTTTTTGATTCTACATAAAAGTGATATCACATAGTATTTGTATTTTTCTGTCTTATTTAGTTCACCTAGCATAATGCCCTCAGGATCCATCCATGTTGCTGCAAGTGATAGGATTTCATTCTTTATCATGGCTGAAAAATGTTCCATTGTGTATATATCTATACCACATCTTTTAAAAATTTTATTAGTTTCAGGTGTGCCGAACAACATAGTGATCAGATATTTGCACACCTCACAAAGTGATAACCCCAACAAGTCTACTACCTACTCAACACCGCCTGAGCTCCACCTCCTATCAGATAAGTGGTGGCATTAGATTCTCATAGGAGTGTGAACCCTATTGTGAACTGCTCACGTGAGGGATCTAGGTTGTGAGCTCCCTATGAGAATTGAATGCCTGATGATCTGAGGTGGAGCTGAGGTGGTGATGCTAGTAATGGGGAGCAGCTGCAAATACACATTAACATTAGAAGAGAGGTTTGACTGCACAGAGACCATCATGAATAAATTGCTTGCAGACTCATTTTAGAACCCTATAAGTGAGTGGTAAGTGACAATTAAACTGCATCTGATGCTTGAATCATCTTGAAACCATCTTCACTCCCCTCCCCACCCCCTGCTACCACCATCCATGAAACTGGTCCCTGCTGCCAAAAAGGTTGGGGACTGGTGATCTAAAGAACAAAATAAACGAACAAACAAAACAGAAACAAATCCCGAGATAGAGAGAACAAACTGATGGTTATCACATCTTGTTTATTCATTCATCTGTTGACAGATACTTAAGTTGTTTCCATATCTTGACTATTGGGAATAACACTGCAATAAACATAGGAGTACAGATATCTCTTCAATATTCTGTTTTTATTTCCTTCAGATAAATACCCAGAAGTGTAATTGCTGAATTATATGATAGTTCTATTTGGTTGAACCAAATTACATTCCTACCAACAGTGTATGAGGGCTCCCTTATCTCCAGATAGTCACCAGCACTTGTTACCTCTCAACTTCTTGAGGAATAGCCATTCTAACAGGTGTGGGGTAATATCACATTGTGGTTTTGTTTTGCATTTCCCTTGTGATAAGTGATGTCCATCTTTTCATGTACTTTTGGCCAATTAAATGTCTTCCTTGGAAAAAGTGACAGAATTCAGTTCCTCTTCCCAGTTTTTTTTTTATCAGATTGTTTGTTAGCTTGTTTTGTTATTGGGTTGTATGAGTTCTTTATATCTTTTCAATATTAGCCCTTTATTTGATATATGGTTTGCAAATATTTTATCCTATTTCATGGATTGCCTTTTCATTTTGTTGAGCCTTTCTTTTGCTATGCAGCTTTTTTGTTTGATATAGTCCCACGTATTTGTTTTTGCTTTTGTCTCTTGTACTTTTGATGTCATCTCAAAGAAAAAAATATTGCCAAGATCAATGTCAAGGAGCATCTTCCCTGTGTTTTCTTCTAGAGCTTTATGGAATCTTATGCTTGTCTTTAATCCATTTCCAGTTAATTTTTGTGAGTCATATAAGATAGAGTACAATCTCATTCTTTTGCATGTGAATGTTTCATTTTCCCAACACCATTTATTGAGGAAACTGTCCTTTCTCCATTGTGTGTTCTTGGCTGCTTTGTCAAATATTAGTTGAGCAAATATGCAAGGATTTATTTCTGGGATCTCAAATCTGTTCCATTTGTCTGTGTGTCTGTTTTTATGCCAGCACCACACTGTATTGATTACTATATCTTTGTAGTATCATTTTAAATCAGGAAGTGTGATGCCTCCAGCTTTGTTCTTCTTTCTCAGGATTGCTTTGGCTATTCGGGATCTTTTGTGGTTCCATTTTGTTGTTGTTGTTGTTATATTTCTGTGAAAAAATCCCTCTGACATTTTGAAAGAGATTGCTTTGAATCTATGTATGGCTTTGGGTAGTATCTTCATGCTGTTTTTTAATTCTCACAGACAACTCTAATTTTTACAACATTCCTGTGCAGATAGCAATATTCTTTGTATCTTCCTCAAGGAGAGGAATTATCCACTTTGCATTATTGAAGCAGCCTTTTGGGGCTCTATAGCTTCATTTATGGGGCTCAATTCTAGCATTCTTATATGTACAGGCTCAAATACACATCTTCTGTTCCTGTGTGGACCTCAAAACCCAGTCTCCAAACCCCTGGACCTGATATTCCCATGAGTCTCCATTACATCAACTTTTGCTTACTGCTGTGGTTCCGTTTCCCCTTCATTTCTAGTATCAGGGGCTTTTCTTTCTTTTCTTTCAAGTTGAGCTGTGCTGAAAAACTTGCTACATTTTGTCTAGCATCCTTGCCTATTTGCTTTTCCTTATCAGTCTGCCATATTGCTGGAAGCTTTGAGGCATTTTCCATTCTATCTAATATCATCTATAAAGGGCAAGGGGCTGTAGCTTTTCAAGTGTTTTCTATATTATATACTTGTAAATGGAAAAATAAAATCAGATAAAAAAATAAGACACATAAAAGGAATCAGTGACATTGAAAATATGAGAAATGGCTTTGAAAGAAATGTAGGCTCAAATTCACATATTTTAGCTTCATAAAAAAATACATCTTTAAAACATTGATAATTTGGCAAATCAGAGGAATCATGGCAATATAGTGTAACTTGAGGTAAAAAATGTATTTGATAAAGTGTTTTGTGACATTTATATAGATAATGTAAGGCTTTAACAAGTTCTCACATAACATCATTTTATTCAATGTTGTTCCATTAAAATGCTGGTAATGGGGGAAAAAACTAATTTCTTGCCAGAGCCACCATGTGCATGAAGCTTGTGCCTTCTCCCCATATCTGCATGAATTTTCTCTGGGACTCCAGTGTCCTCCCACATCCCATAGATGTGCATGTTATATGAATTGGAGTGTCTATAGTGTCCCTGCCTAAGTGAGTGTGGGTGGGTGTGAGGGTCCCTGTGATGGAAGGGCTTCCTGTCCATGTTGGGTCCCACCTTGCACCCTGAACTGCCAGGAAAGGCTATGGTCACCAGTGACTCTGAACTGGAATAAGCATGTTGGAAAATAATTATTAATATTGTATTTGTTTTTATCAATCTTTCTTAAATGTATGTACACTTCACATTTATTCTAGCATTTAATATTAGAAGTATAGGGCAAATACACAGCATTTATATTATTGATATGGATGAAGACAGAGAAGACAAAATAATGTTAGCATACAACAAAAAGGAAGGAGAGAACACTATTTCTAAACCATCTTGATTGTGCTGAAAATCTGAGCCTAGGCAAGGTAATTTTTTTAAGAATGAAGGAGAATTTAGCATGTCCTTTGTGTAGTTGTCTTCAACGTTCCTTGTACCTATATTCTGCAAAATGTATTCAGTAAAATTTAAATAAAAAACATTTATTGAGGTATAAGTTGCATACAATATTAACACATATATTGGATATGTTTTGATAAATGTGTACATCCAAGTGACCCTCATCCAAATTCAGACATAGAACATTCTCATCTCCTCAGTGATGCCCATTCCCAATAAATCTCTCTCAACCAGAGGCAACCACTGTTCTGAGTTCTATCATGAAAGCTTAATTTTGCCTTAGAACTTCATGTAAATGGTTTACTATCATTTGTAAACTTTTTGCCTGGAATTTGTTATTCAAGATAACCCTTTTAAGATTCATCCATGATTTTGTGTATCACTTGTGTTTGGGGTGTTGTTGTTGTTGTTTATTTTGTATGCATTGATTTTGTTTTGTTGCTGAAAATTAGTCCATTGCATGACTATACATACCACAATTTGCTTATCTCCAGTTATCCGTTAAAAGGTGTGTGTAGGGGGAACCTCTAGGCTGGGAGGTGAGAGCATTTCAGGATATTAAGATGATGTAAAAGGGTTGGACTTAATGAAGCCAGAGGGAAATATCTCTGGAGGGTATTGTTGGAGTCCTTTGTTATTTCCCACCTTCCTCCCACACTGAAGAAAGGGAGAGGGACATTTCCCAGCATATGTCAAACCTCATGAGACAGACTTGAAGGGGACTACTCAGAAGGCTTGCTATGCATTACACAAATGCAGGGGGTCACTATTCACACTGTAGTCTATGTAAGTGGTAACCCCAGAGCTGTACCATTTGGCAATCAAGGGCACAGTAGACTAGGTTTTCACTTACACTAATTCACATCAAGCAGAGGGTGATAGAAGTAGCACCACAGTAGAAGGCAGTGTTGAGAGCTATGCCCCTCCAACCATTGTAGAACAAAGGTTCTCTTTTCATTCTTTGGGCAAAGCTGTAGGCTCTGCAAATGGAAGAGAGATTGGTTTTATTTTAAAAGGAAAGTGGTCTAAGAGGTCTTCCTGATGTGGAGCAACGTGATCAGAGCAGAAAGTGGTTGGAGCTATGTTTTTGGATGAAGAATTTGGGGAGAATGTTCCTAAGCAGCCAGCCAAAGGAGATGCTACACTCACTAATGTCAGAGACCCCACTGGGAAATCTCTGAAAAACTCTGAAATTCACAAAAACTCAGTTTTTTGGGTTTTTTTTAGTATTTATTTATTTATTTATTTATTTTTGACAGAGAGAGAGAGAGAGAGAGAGAGAGAGATACAGAGACAGAGACAGAGAGAGAACTGAACTGGGGGAGCTCCCAGTTCAGCATATGGATCCGCACGGGCCGGGGCCGGGATTTGATCCTCGGTCCCCGGGGCTGCAAAGTGAGCGCCCAACCCACTGAGCCATCCCGGCTTCCCCAAAAACTCAGTTTTAACTGCTTGCCAAGCCTGGCAAGTATACACAAGAGATAACAACAGTATCCGCCATTTAAGAATTTTCCTGCCGCCTAGCTCCATTTCTTAGGGTGGAAGATTCCAAAACGAAGGCCAGCCAGCTAAGTGGAGAGAAAATGGAGTTGATTTAATCAAGAAAGAATCACGATTCCTCCCAAGCCATGTCTCTACTCACTCCTAGCCTAGTTCATCCTGTTAACTTTTAGATCTGAAGTAGGCCAGAAAAAAATGTAGTGTTTGGAATGGAAATATCAATTGCTAAAATAAAACCGTTCTTATGACTGGAGGGCTTTTGTTATGAGAGTACCTTAACTGGAAACATTATGGGACCTGCTCTGAGATTTCCTTTTAGAGGAAAACTTAGTCCACTGAGCAAGTGGAGAAAAGAATAAAGTTGTTTTGAGTGCATATCAGATTGAAATCTATGAAATAGTTACAACCTGTTGTTAAAACTTTTGATAATAGGAATGCTGGCTATATTCTTCTAAGGCTTATTTTAATGTTTTGAATAAATCATCTACACTGAGGGCTGCAGCTAATTAAAAATGAGATCCAGATGACACCATTGGATTGGCCACTCAATTATATAAGGATAAATGTACAGTCTTTCCAGATATGATCCACAGATGTTTGCTCATTTAAAGAGGGATGAGTTGTTTATCTAGCAAGGTTTTATTGAAATATTGACCACCACTATATTTTATCCTGAACTAAAATGTTCAGATAATAAAAAAGGGAAATAAACATTTATATTTTCAAAGAAGGCAAGGTATGAAGAAGTGTAATTCAAATTGCAAAATTTAAAATCAAATTTCAAGGTGATGTTTCTCATCTAATTTTGATGAGCAGCTCTACAACCAGTTGGGTTGTACTAAAAATATTATTTAAGTATTGTGATAACCCAAATCACTAGGTTGTTCATTGCTCTACCTCATTGTTTGAAGATAGCCTGACTAAGAATTGTATTTATAAAAATACTGAATCTCTGCTCATGAGATGTGACAAGTTAATGGCAGATGGTTGGGTGGTTACTAGGAAGATTTACCACTGAATTATCTACCGTAACTGTTCAGAAATGACTTTCTCATCAGTAAAGATGGAAAATTTTGTTTGCCACCTGCTTCTGCATGAAAACTTACTCTTCCAAATAAAAGAGATGTATTGCAACTGTAAAGTACTCTGGGATTAATTGGGCCTTCCTAGAAATGCGAGGGCTTCAGCAATGCAATTTTTTCAAGCTTTGCTCAAAATGTTCTCTAGAAGAAACAGATGTAGGGGGCAATAAATTATTTGCTTTGAGGGAAAAATTTAGTGAGAAGAAGCTTGAAATTAAAAATTTGGATGCCAAATTTCATGACATTCTGCTACAGTATCCATTATCCTCTTTATTCATGGTGTATGCATTTAATAACCAATTTCTATGTACCCAGAATTATGTCATTGGAAACTCAAACAAGAATATATGTATCACTCATCAAGTCAGACTGATGTACATAAAATAAATAACAGTATTGAGCTTTAGGAAAATCTGCAAGTGGAGCCCAGAACCACCTACTTCTCTTTTCAATTTTTCAAGCTATTTCATCCTGCTGAAGGAACTCAGTTCCTTTAGGACTACCATTTTCAGTAAGCCATGACCTAACTACCAATAATTATGCCCCTTCTACATATACCCTATGAATTTCCATCAATCAAGGATCCAAGGTACTCTCCAAGTCAAAAAGTTCTCAGCCCTTTCATAAATCTAGTTTCTAGTACCAATAGCTATAATCCCCACTATTATGGTTCATCTATTTCAAGCATTTCTTGCTTTTCCTTTGGAAACTAGAATTCTCAAGTGGTGGCTTGGGTGGATAATGATGATTTTGTTGCTCCTTATTCAGCTTGCACCTAGTGAGCTCTAAGTACTTTTCATGCTCATCTCTAACGCTCCTCAATTTCTCTGACATTTACATCATGACTATCTAAACTGGGACAATTTTGAGAGTGAAATATTGGAACAATATTCATAAACTGTGACTGTCCAAGGCAAACTAGAATACACAGTCACGCTAGCTATAAGATATGTATGTAGGGAAGCCAGGATGGCTCAGTGGGCTGAGCACTCACTTTGCAGCCCCAGGGACTGAGGATCGAATCCCAGCCCTGGCCTGTGCCAACCCATGTGCAGGGTGAGACCCCGGCCCAGTTCCTGCCCTGTACAGCCCTGCACCCACCTGTGGAATGAAACTATGTGGAAAAACCAATGATATACAACTATGGCGACTGCTCTGGGCCCCCCCACCCCTTCTCTCTGCCTCTGTCTCTGTCTCTGTATCTCTCTATCAAAGACAATAAAAATAAATCTTAAAAAAAAAAGATATGTATATAAAACAGAAAGAAAATACTGAGAAAAAAATACTGGGAGTAATGAAAATTTAAGTAATCCCTGTCTCAACTCAGTAAGTCAACAACAGAATTCCTGGGCATGAGATGAAGTTGGGTGATACATAGCAGGAGTCTTTAAACAAAACAATGAGACCTGATGTTCAAATATATTTAGACTACTTGGAAACAAAATTTGGCTAAACTGGAAGGCTTTGAGGGGTTAATTCAGGAATTCCACTTCTAAGAAATTTGTCCAATAAAATAGTTATGGATATGTCCAATATTTTACTACAAAAAAATGTTCATCCAGCAATGCAGTGCTTAAAGGAATGGGAAAAAATCCTAATGTTCAAAAATAGTAAACTGGATTATATAAATTTTCATACCCATACAACAAAATTACATGCAGTCATTAAAAATAACACTATATTTTGTTGAATGTTTTTTCTGCTTCAATTAATATAATCATACAGTTTTTATCTTTTATTTTATGTGGTATATGACATTGATCTATTTGCATATGTTGAGGGTAAAGGGAAAGGTGGATGGGAGAGTGGGGGGGTGTGGGGGAGTAGGGAGGGAGCACCAAATATATGGTGATGGAAAGAGAGCTGACTCTGGGTGGTGAGCAAATAATGCAATGCATAGATGATGTGATGTAGAATTATATACCTTGTACCTATGTAATTTTTGCTAACCAATGTCACCTTAATAAATTTAACAATTAAAAAAATAATACTATAGGTTAAATATTTAATCGAATAGGAAGACGTTCTCACCATATAAATATTTTTGAAGCAAATTACGATGTACTGTGTTGATTTGGATCTTATTTTATTCTTAATTTTTGAACTATTTATTGAAGTATATCTTATTTTTTAGTAAAAATAAATTTGTCTTTCTTCAAGGACAAAAAACAGAAATGATTACTAATGAAATCTCAATAAGAGGATAGGGTTATGGCTGATTTAAAATTTTCTTTTTTTTGGCATATCCATATTTTATAAGTGTGAATATATAATAAAAATTATAACCACTTTAACATTATGTAGAATGAATTACAAATGTCAACATACCCAGGATGACATTCTGCCTTCTAATCAGAGAACAGACTGTTGGACATGTAGAGTAGACAAATTTCATTTTCATCTTTAAAACAATAGTCTTTCATGAAGTTGGCTTCATTCTCAAAAACATCACCTTAAAGGCTTTTGCAGTTGAATAAACTATTTGATGCTCATTGTCGTACTCAAGCTATTCCGTGGGGTCAAGAAGCTAACATGTGTTGTCCTAAATGACCAGATCATACAAGAATTCATACTATATTGACCACTGAGATTTCAAATCCAAAAGTTTCAGGAAAGCAGTCCTCAAATTTTACCCTGAGGATGTCCCTATAGTAAGTGGAATTCAGACAGATAAAAGGATATGGGCAATGAATGGCAATCTTTCAGAAGGGGATGTTAAATGATATCAGATACACAATTTCTCCCACAGTGTAATTATCTTTGAAATTGGTTTTAAGAAATAAAGGGGTAAGTTCTTGGGTACTACCATGTTTCCCCAAAAGTAAGACATCCCCCGAAAATAAGACCTACTTACAGTTTTCCCTCTTGCTGAAATCCGTATAAGGCATCCCCCCGAAAATAAGATGTAGTGCATCTTTGGGAGCAAAAATTAATATATGACACTGTCTTATTTTCGGGGAAACAGGGTAAGACACTGTCTTATTTTTGGGGAAACAGGGTATAAGACACTTTTATTTTCGGGGAAACAGGGTATAGTGTTTTGACTATATAGTTCAGTCTATTAAAATATTGAATTATCATATTATTAAATTATGAAATAGGTTGTGTAATTTTTATAAATATATAGAAGGCTATAAATAAAATAGCCTGTTCTCATGAACTAGAACTATATTTTTGGGAAAGGCTCATGACTAAGAAAGTTTTTTGTTCATAAATGACCATCATCACTTGTAGGCAAGGATGAGTTTATTTCCCCCTGAATTTCCTAAACACTTCCCTTCTCTACACCTCACTCTCTATTCCGTTGGTGTCTTTTTATAAGAGAGGGATACCAGAAGGCCCGGTGAGAGGATGTAGAGTTTCTTTAAGCCCCATGGCAAGGAAATCTACAGAGGCCATTACGTAAAGCAGGAAGTAGCACAACAATCACAGACTGATACTGGGCCCTAAAGTTCCCCTCAGAGATGTAAGGTGTGGATGATCCTGCCAGGTGTGGGAAGCCATAGCTAATATGATGGGGCTTTTTGGATCCCTCTGGCATAAGGTGACCAGACGTCCCGCTTTTGGCGGGACAGTCCTGATTTTTAACAATTTGTCCCGCATCCCGCGGCGTTTTAAAAAAGTCCCGATTTTGGGAAAGAATGCACGACAAGCTAGGGAACGGCGGGAGATATGAGCAAAGAGTTAACCAGGAAGGGAGGGTGTGAGAGGGAAAAGATGGAGGATAGACCACAGTAAAAAGGA
>PVKE010046570.1:0-12213 GCA_004027555.1 Craseonycteris thonglongyai | reverse complement strand
ATAGTTGGTGGTTACGTGGAGAGGGGGGAGGACGGGGAGGGAGAGTTGTGGGGGGAGGTGGGAGTGGGCACCGGATATATGGTGGTGGTGGGGGAGCTGATTCTGGGTGGTGGGCACATAATGCGATGCATGGGTGATATGATGTGGACTTGTATGTCGGGAAACTATCTAGTTGTTACCAACCAATGTCACCCCATTAAATTTAACAATAAAAACCAACAACAACAACAACAACAACAAACACCTTAGTGTTCTTCAGAAGTATCACAGCGAGGTCTGGCCACAACATTCAAAAAAGAAAATCTGAAACTGAAAAATGTCAGGTCAGATAGACGAATACTAATATGACCTACATCTTCACCACATATGGGACAAGGCATTTACACAGAAAGATCTTAGCTCAAGTTTTGCTGTTAAAGCATTATCAACATTCCTCACAAGCACAGGATCATTATAATCCTAAAAAATAATTAATAAACACCCTTTACGAGTTGACTGAGTTCGGCATTGCAGTATGCCCTTTGCATGGCTTGTCTTATCTAATTCTCACCGAAACCTTGAAATTTTTTCAGTTTTGCAGGTGAAAGAACTAAAGTTCAGAGAAGTTCAGCTACTTATTCTACCTAACAGTGACAGGGACAGTCCTCAAGGTCAGACCAGTCTGGTATATATGTTTTCTTCTGTGAAACTGCTTCCCATGTACTGCAGCTGCCCTTAAAATGAACGATTATGGGCTTTTCATCCTCACTGGTGACAGCAGTACTTATGTTGAGCAGAGTAATGAACTTCTGTGGCATGATACTGCTGCCCTCAGAGAATTAAAAATCCCAGAGAGAATCTACTATACATCAATTTAATTTTGAGGGGAGAATATCAAGCTTGTCAACAACTAAGAATCACAACACTTCAGGTATTTCTTTGCCACCTTAGTTGCTGATCTGTCTCTATCTCTCTGTCTCTCTCTCCTTTATTTATTTGATCACAGCACGCCTTATGCCGGTGCTACACAGTGTGAAGGCTGATTCCCATCTGCCCTCTATTCTCATAGACCAATAACAAGGCATTCATACTGTAGGGATCACATTCCCAGTGGCTGCAGGGCCTCTGGTGGTGGCCAAGAGATTGGAAACTCTACAGCCTCAAAACACTCCATCAAGCCATTCAGCCCATGGCACTTTACATAATGCTACATGATTAAAGACTATGAAGGTTAAACATTCTAACCAGACACATATGTCTAGCAATGGTCTTTTGAAAACCCCCATTCTGAGGAACCATCTGGACATTCCAGGTGATCTCCATGCCTACTGATGGGGGTCTACTCCATCATGCATAATAGTTTGTGTAATCCATCAGTGAGTGTATTTGATGGCCCCTTTTGTCTTAGTTTCTTTAAGAAGAGAGCCAAAGATTGACTTCCCTTTCATCAAAAGAATATTTGCTACACAGAAAAAAAGAACATTTTGGCTCTGAAAGACTGTTAGAATTTAGAACTTGTTCCTGAGCAGTTAGAAGGATTTAGATTCTAATTGAGACTCTACAGACTAAAAGAGGTATCTCAGAGAATAGATACTAAAAGTACAGAGGGATAAGGCATGCCCTTCTGACAGCAAAAGCAGTGCATGATTTAAATAGATTCCCTGGCTCTCAGAGCTGTTCATAACATCCAGCAATCAGATGAGATCTTAGTAGCTGTCTCTCCAGCATATTCTTTATACAAAGGAGGGAAGTGTGAGGGATGGCAACTTGAAGACTGGACCTCAGACTCTTGGGACTTCAGATTCACAAGGCAGACCATTTCCCTCAAAAACACATTGGATGTGTTCAAACAAGGAATGGATTAAAATCTATTTGAAATGTCTCTCTGTGATGATTCAGTGTTTCAATAGGAGGAAAGAGGTCAAATACCATTTTTAATGCTAGTACTCTTTTTTCTTCTAGCTAACTACCTAGGATAAATAGTTTAGTCATAGTAGGTGACAAGGTACTAGATAAACTTCTTAAGTTTCCTTCCTTATTCTAGGGGTAAATACAAACAGAAGCATCACCTGTTATTTCAAAAATATGTATTTATGGTACTTTAACAAAAATCACTTCAGTAGAAATCTGTTAATCTATTTATCTACTATCTATCTATATCTATATCTATCTATATATATATACACACATATATAGTATGTATTAAGTATATGTGGGTATATATGTGTGTATGTGTGTATATGTATATTTATTTTATATATGTGTGTATGTATCTATACATATAAAGTTATTCACATACTTTTATTAAATTACCTAAATAAACTTTGTGCCAATATATCACTTCCCCACCCCTCCTTCCAGAACTAATTTCTCAACACATATTTTTTTACTCTATAGGATCTTAATAGAAGATCTCCCAAATAAGGTTTAATTTTATTGGGAGCAGACTGATTTGTGGGATGCAAAATAGACTTTTATAAAATGTCCCTGAAATGTAATGCTTTGCAGTGAACCACTGCATTTATTGATTTAATATTTGAGGTTTGGAACCTTCAAAAGAAAATATAAAGGTCGATTCCACTTTTTTAATTGTTTTTGACAGAGAGAGAGAGAGAGAGAGAAAGAGAGAGAGAGAGAGAGTGAGTGAGAGAGAGAATGGGAAGAGCTCCATAGTTGTGCATTAGTTTTCAATATAGTTTTGTTCTATAGGTGGGTGCGGGGCCACACAGGGCAGAAACTGGGCTGAGGCCTCCACATGGGAGGCATGCCTCCTTGAGCTGGGGGCATCCTACATGGAAAGCACACCGAAGGTGGGAGCCAAACCAGGGACCTCCCATATCGGAAACTTGCCCCAGAAAAAAAGTGAACTGGGAGCACACCCCAGCTCAGCATATGGATCCTGAAAGGCTGGGACCAGGATTCCATCCTTGGACCCCAGGGCTGCAAGACAAGCACTCAACCTACTGAGCCATCCTGGCATCCCTCCCGCCCCATGCCATTTTTTTGTTGTGCAATTTCGCTGAATACAATTTTGCATGAGTATGCAAAAAGGTGTCACTTAAGCAAATGAATGAGATTGTCCAACAAACACTTTTGCTGAGATTCAATTGAATTCAGCCAAAAGTTTTTGAACTTCTATTCTTTGATAGTATCAACTAAGCAGTATTTATCATGAAACATCTAAGGGATCACTTACATATTTCAATAACACTTTATTCCATTTGATACAGACAACTTTATGCCGTATTAACTGTCATGAACTTGAGGTTTCTTGAACAAATATAAACAGTCCTTATCAAAATTCAGGACCCAATATTAGTTTTATAATGAAAGAGGTAAAAATTTAGAATAAAGAGTATAATTTTGCCAGAGCTTTTAGGGTTTTATTTAAACATATATATATACCACATCTTTTACGATCCTTTCTTTGAAAACTTATTTATATAACTCTATTTGTACATACATTTTGAGTATACATCAATCTTGCCACTTCCAGTGTTTACTAGAGTGAAACTCATTCTGACCCTAGAATGCCGACTAAACCTAATGTCATGCTGTCATTTTCTACTTAAATTTCTTTTAAGTAAAAAGGTAATTAAAATAAAAATTTGTTTTATTTTTTGATATTTCAAATAATTATTGTATAGAATAGGAATCAAAATGGCTAATTTAATTGAACTGGCTAAGCCTTCACTACTAGACCTTCCAAAAGCGGATGGCTTATGCAGATATATGGATAATGGTTTAACAATATGTATTATCTCCCTCAAAGTTGGTACACTTACATAAATGATCACTCAAAAGTCATCAGCCAAACCAAAAATACAGTGGTATAAAAAGTGCTGAATGCTGCTATTATGTGTTATTTTAGCTGGGGTGATGAATATTGTATGATCCCTTAATGTCGAGGTAGTTTTGTACTACTTTCATGTCTAATATTCTTCGAGTCCTTAAGTAATGTAATGGAGCTAAGCTTAAATGCTATTTTGCTGTTTCAGTCACGATTTTTTTCTTTTTTGCCTGCACTTTGGATTGTATAAAATCCTGCATAGGCAAGAAGATATTTTAAAGATACAATAGAAGCAATGATAACTTTAAAGTGACTCTTTCCTGGAAAAAACACAAAGTATTTTCATTCATGATTTCTAATTACAATATGCATGTAGGTGCCTCAAAAATAGCCAAATATTTTATTCCCAGAAAGGCAACATAAATAAGCATTGTTATAATTATTTTAAAGATTTTTAAGGATCGTAACATTAAGTGACTTGCTTAAAAGTAAGTATATATGTATAGATATAAAGATATTGACATATCTATCCTTTATCTATCTATCTAAAAATAAGAAAAGTAAACATGGAGCACCTATTAATGTAAATAAGTAAATATTTCATAAACAATTCATATTGACCCTACTTCACCCAGTATCTTTTTCCAAGCACTAAACCCTTATAAAATTCCAAGCCACTGTTACCAAATCAGTTCTACCATAAAGACTGCTTCTTATTCATGTTATCATCCCTACTAACTAGACAAAAGTGTGGAAGCAGCAGCAGCTACTTTTCTTTCTTTTCTTGACTCATTAGAAAACCTAATCTTCGTGAGCCACAGAGCTAGTGAGGAATTCTACTCCAGAGATCTAATGGTCTCTTCTGCCCCTGATTCTTCAACTGCCACATCTATCACCAGCTGTTCAGATGATGCCCACTTCACTTTATTATTTATTTAACTCCCTTAACATCTCCCTAATAATAATCATGTTTATTCAGGAGTTCCATCCTTGAGGGTAGTGGACTAGAGTCTAGGCAGTCAGTCACATTTTTTAAAAACTGTTAATTCATCATCTTGCTGCACACAGTTGGATACTCTCACCTGATTATTGTGTGTAGCTGCCAAAGGTAATAATTCTTCCCTGACTTCTTTTTCTGCATTTCATGAAACTAGTTTGCTTATTCACTTTTCCCAGTACTCATCATCACTTACTTACACAGCTGCAGATAAGTTTATATATATTTTTTTAAAGAGAGATATGAATGTAATTTTATAAGAAAAGATCCTACAGTTCAACATTCTCACTTATTTTGAAATAAATAAATATAAATAGATATCATTAGAGTCATTTTTCTTATATTACAACTATGTTTTGTACACTTATGTAAATCCAACCACTATTTGAATTTAACTATCAAATCAAAGCTTTTAAAAATGTTTTGTTTTGTTTTTTACCAAAATCAAATTTTTGATATTCAACTTGTCATCGTTAAATCTCTATTATGTTTGAAAAATCTCCTTTAGATATGCCTCTCTTTTTGTTTTTAGCATATATGGTTTAAAAAAAAAATCCCTATTCCTTGTAGAGGATTGTTGTGCAACAAACCAACATCTTGATGCTTAATTGGTAGGTGAGTAATTCTGGAAACAGAGAGCTTTATTTGATGATAGTTTTTAAAGTCATGAACTGCTGTTTCTCTGTGTCATTTGCTTTTTTTTTCCTAATGAGGTTTAAAAATTCATTCTCATTTTCTTTTTCGTCTCAGCGATTTCCTTGATCTATCCCCAATGCTTCGTATTGTCAGTCTAAGCCATATTATTAAATAACAGTTTTCCCCAAAGATCTAGACTTTAGATTTTTTTTGTTAAACTTTAGACATTTTTAAATAAACCATAAAGGAACTTTTATGGTTCATTAGCCATCTTCCTTTCGGTTCCCTGTTTCTTATCCATCCCATTCTAGTTTTGGGAAAGAATAGTATGCTAATAAGGATTATAATTAGATAAGGATAGATGGGTAGATGTATGTTATTACTGAATGATGCTTACATATTATTTCTTTTTGTGGCTAAAGCATTATAAATTTATTCCTAGGTAAAGGACAAGATGAATGTGCTACTTATTATTATTTTAATAGGAATAAGCTCTCAGAAAAAACACTTTCAAACACTTCCCATTGCAATGTAGCACAATAAATATTAAAAATATATATTTCTATAAATCAAGTCCCCAATATCTTTTATATTTTGCTTTCCAGTTACTGTTGTTGTTAATGTTATTTTCTCACAGAAAATTACAATATTGAATCTAATCCTTAAGAAGAGCTTGAATATACGCACACCAATATTTAGTATTTTTATTTTGAATAATCTTATAATGCAAGCTGAAGTGCAAAAAGTGTAGGACTAAGAATAATCAAGAAGAAACATATCACATAATTGAAACCATCCACATCAAAGATCATGTAGAGCAATGATCTTTATACCTTCCATGAAAAGTTTACAATATTGCTTGTAATTTGAATACCAATATATAAAAGATCCAGGCACAGTTCAGCTACAGCATTTAAATTACAATGTCACCGTTACATTATATATACCCTTTCATATCATTCCAAATAATCTTCACACACTTAACAAGGCCTCAGGTTTTGTTTTTAAATAAAGTAAATTCAGAAATCTCAGAAAGTCACAGTTAGCTTAGTTTGATTACAAGCATCTGTAGTTGGCACATACTAGGCATGGCTTATCTATGTCTCCAATGTAGCACTCCATGACAGCTGTAAATTGCCCCCACTAAACAGTCAGATAAAAATCAGTTGTCTTGAAACATTTTTCAAGTTTTAGTGTAAGTTTAGCCAGCTTTATATGTTCTAATCACTTGACAGTTTAAGCTTAGTGGAAGTTCTGTTTGGGGAAATATTACCATTTAAGGAAGCAACTCTTTCTGATGTTAGCTATTACATTTTTACTAATGCATTGTCAGTTTCAGTTCAGTAATATAGCTTCATTTTAAAGATTTATTTTATTGGGGGGTTTGTTTTGTTTTGTTTTGTTTTTGAGAGAGAGACAGAGACAGAGAGAAACAGAGAGAAGGGGGAGGGCCCAGAGCAATCTCCATAGCTGTACATCATCAGTTTTTTCAACATAGATTTGTACCACACAGGTGGATGGGGCCACACAAGGCAAGAACTGAACTGGGGACCTCCCTCATGGGAAGCACAGCCCAGTTCAGCATATGGGTTGGCAGGGGGTGGGGCCGGGATTCAATCCTTGGTTCCCAGGGTTGCGAAATGAGTGCTTAACCCGCTGAGCCATCCCAGCATCCCCAATATAACTTCATTTTAAATAAAATTTATATAATATAAAGTTAGTAATGTAAAATGTTTGCTCAAAAGTTGTTTTACTCCTGTAATATAATATGCACAGTCACCCTGAGAAATGTATTCTTTGCTCCCCATTTTGTAGGAAAGAAAGTGAGGCTTAGAGAAGTTAAGTACCACACTCCAAGGCAATGCCAGCTGCTGGGGGCTCACCCATGATTTGATTTCAGGCTACTCTAACTCCAAAGACATAAGTCCAGGTTAAATGCAATTGGCATCTCTGCTTTTTTCTACTTTTCTACACGTGAGAGAACCAGTCAACCACATAAAACCTCTCCTTTGCGTTGTCACCTGTAGAGCTTTCGGTCTTCTAAAATATACCAAAGCATAGATTATTTCAGATTTTGGGGGGGTTGTTGTTATTGTTGTTGCCCCTGCCATAGTTGTGGCACACAACGGCAACGAGGTGTGTTTTGCTACTTGACCAAAATGCCTTCTTATGCAACTAATACTGATCTTTCTTAGCCAACATGAGATAAGTTAAGTGCTATGTAGCCACTGTAAGTGAATTTCAACAGAACAATTCCAGGCCTCCTACTTACTTTTATTCTCTACAGTGTTGTTATTGTATTTTATTTCTGTTTGTTTTTAGCAAAAACAGCTAAATTAAAATTCAAGAAGAGGCACTTTTTTCTTTCTCCTAGTTCATGAATGCCTCCCTGACTTGTGAAAGGAGGTAAAACATTCCCAGAAACCAACACGAAAAAGGAAATCAGCTGTGTACCTACTGAAGATGGAACCTAGCTGACTCGTTTGGAAGCTAATGGGGAGGCTTGTTGTGTTTTTAATCGTATAAATTAGATGGGCGGCTCTTCTTGCTAGAGGTGCTATGCTGGTGTTTCCGGATCCTTCTTGTTAGAAGGCGAGCAGGGGTCTACAAGTCTGGAGAGCCCTGGATCCGCCTTTGATGAGGAAAGTTTGGAAAGAAAACCTGCTAGCACTTGCTGCTGGTTGGGAATCACCACAGACCTTTCAGTTGTGGTTTCTAACCTTGGATATCTCAGCAGGATATTAGCTATTTGGTTCCTGGAAAATGAACTATAATTTTTAATGTTTTCATTTTGCCATCGACATGTATATTGGAAATTCATATTAGTTGTCAACCACAAGGAAGAATTGCATTTTAGAACTATCCAGAAAAATGAAATTAAAACACAAACTTTATCCAAAAAAAAAAAAAAGGAACTGGGACTGTTTCCTAGACAATGAATTATTTCAGCAGTTGACCTTAGAGGGAACAGGATAATGTTTAACCCATAATTGTGATTTGAAATTTGCCAACTGTTCTGTCCCTTTGATCGCTCCAAGGAAAAATACGTTCTTGTGTTCTTGTCCATTTGAAAGAAAACCAAATACCCTGCCCTTCTGTTATAGGTCCTATGCTCAGTCACCAGGTTCCTAAATGAAACTGTTTGAAGTGCAAATAAGTGACAAAAAAGAAAATGCTTGAATATTCAGGAAGTAGTACCAGAAGTAGAGATTTAACAGAGTACATTCCAGATGGATTCTGTAAGGCAAAGACTCACAATATACTTGTGACTCAAAAAAATTAGTTTGTCCTGGAATATTAAATGTTAGATTCTCTTAGACCACGGAGCAAGAAATTGGCCCAGTTGTTTAGAAGATAACTTTGGTGCCTATGAGAAAAAAATATTAACTTTATGCAGGAAAATTAGGAAGAAAATTTATATATATTTTTGTGTATATATATATATATATATATATATATATATATATATATATATATATATATAAAGATATGAAAGCAAACCATCTGTGTGGATTAGTATCAGAGGATTCTGAAGGGCACCAGAGCAACTTGTCAGTAGAGGACAACACACAGCTATTGTAAAAAATCTCTTTGATTTGAAATCTTACTTCCTGGATAAAAACCCCAGGAAAAAAAAAAATATGTGAATTGACTAGTTCCTCAGCTTATAACCTTTGGTATCCTGCAAGTAGAACTTAGCTCTTCATGCAAAAAAATATTAGAAAACATTCAAGTTTTAGAATAATTTATTTTACCTCACAGATACAAAAAAAAATTATTCGTACAATGAAATTAGTCAAACTTTGCAAGTTGCACAAACAGAAGCCCATAGATAAGAGCCTAAAATAGCATAAAGCAATGTAGAAGTTAACTCTTAGACATTTAATGTCTATCTTTTCTTTCTTTCCTGTTTCTGACCCTCATCTGGATGGACATGTTTATTTAAAAAACAACTATATTGAATTTGGAAACTAAAAAGGAAGAACCTGTAGTATTTTTGGTAAAAGATACAGTTAACTAAACTAGCTATCAATGCACTCTAGAATAAAGATTTAGGAGAGAATGTCCAGAGGCGAGAAAACAACAATGTTAAATGATAATATTCCTGTATTATTATATTAATAGGTTCCACTACACTTGTTTAATAAATTTTAGGTGAATTATGACCTACTGCTATTACACAAGGATTACAAGTTTTAAGACAATTCTGAGAAAAGATGATTTCCTGTTAGGTTCCTGTTAGCTAGTGCTACTTAATAAATAACCTCGAAACTTTGTAGCTCTAAGTAACAATCATTGTATAATACTTCATTCACTATTTGTGAGTCAAAATTGAGTCAAAGCTCTGCTGGATGATTCTTCTGATATATATGGTATTGTCTACTGTCACCCAATGCTATTCAGCTAGCAAATGGGCTTATCTGGAGGGTATGAGATAGCTTCAATCACATGTCTGGTGCTATAGATTGAATGTTGATGTCCCCTTAAAAATTCATGTGTTGAAATCTTAACCCCCAATGTCATGGCATTTTGAGGTGGACCATTTGGGAGGCTATTAGGTTATAAAGATGGAGCCCTCTTGAATGGGATTAGTGCTTTTATAAAAGACTCCAGAAAGCCCCCTCAACCCTCTGCCATATGAGGACACAGAGGATGGCTGGCTGGAACCAGACACTGAATCTATTGGTGCCTTGATCTTGGATTTCCATCCTTCAGAACTATGAGGAATTAAGTTCTGTTGTTTATAAGCTGCCTAGTCTATGGTACTCTGTTATAACAGCTCAGATGATCCAACACATCTGGTGTCGTGATTCAGATGGCGGGAATGCTGGGTTCAGCTGGCTCCATGCCATCTACTTGTGTTCTTCATAAGGGTCTCAGGGTAGTCCTATTTCTTATATGGTAGCTCAGCATTTGCAAAGAGAGTGTTCAAAGGCACAAAACTGGAAGCTTCTTCAGTTTTTTAAGGTTTGGACCCCCAAACTGATATACCATCATTTCTGCCTCATTTAATTCATCAAAGATTCAAGGGAAGAAGACGTAAGTACCACTTCTTCATGGGAGGTATTTCAAAAATTGATTGCTATCTTTACTTTTCCAGCTTGTGAGTACTAATATCAGGAAAAAATGCCTATTCAAAATTTACATATTTTTAGCAATCTGGTATGGAGTCCCAAGTAGTGAGATCCAGTATTGAACATATAATTTTAATATTTTTTTTCTTCTTAATGTGTAAAGAGGTATCTCTGTAAATTTCTATTTGCATTTCCTTAATGACTAACAATGTTAAGCATTTTTCATGTGCTTCTTGGACCTTAACATCTTCTTTTGGAGAAATATCTATTTGATTCCTTTGCTCCACCCCTGTTTTTTTTTTTTGTTTTGTTTTGTTTTTCATTCATTTTTGTTAATTATGATTCAAAACTGCTAACAAATTTATCCTCTCAGCAATTTTTCAGTGTACGTTACAGTATTGTTAACTATATGTACATTATCGCACAACAGATTTAAAACTTTTAATCTTGCATGACAGAAACACTACAACCATTAAACAACAACTACCATCCCCCTATACCCCTTGCAGCTATTATTCTACTTTCTATTTCTATCAGTTTGCGCGCTTTATATATCACATATAAATGAAGTCACACAGTATTCATCTTTTTTGTGATTGACTTATTTTACTTAGCGTACGCTTAAGTGAAAATTTTCATTTTAAATATTTTAATTCCCATAATAACCAAATACAATGAGTAGACATGGTTGGGATCCTGAGCTGAGAAAAACAACAGTGAAAATAAATTTACACAAGAGAGGAAATTTGAATATGAACTGAGTATTGTATATTAATGGGGTATTTAATCGTTTTTGAGATGTGATAATGCCATTGGTATTATGTATAAAAATGCTTTTATTATTTTAAAGAAACATACTAAAACATTTATAAGTTAAATGACATTCTTTTGGGGATTTGTATTAAAATACTCCATCAACAAAGGTAAATAGATAGATGAAATAAATATGGCAAAATATTAATGATTGCTGATGCTGTTAATGAGTATATGAGGGTTCACTGTACTCTTGTGTATACTCATATTTATAAATTTTCTAATAATAGAGTAAAAAAAGTGTTTTGTTATTTTAATGAGTATATTTTATAACTACTACTGATTCATTTCTTAATGAAAACACGTTTTCAAAGTCGTAGCATGTTTTTAAAGATAAAATTCTTGTTGAGTCATTTTCAATTTATCATGCACACTTTTGTCTCCACATATGTTGTCTACTGACTCTCCTGAGTGTGACCTCAGGAACTTATTTGTGTTAGTTCAAGTACTTCTTGAACGCCTGCTATATATCACACATGAACTAGAAAACAGAAATCAAATTTAGAACGACAAACCATCCTAATCACCATCTTTAAAGTTTACAATACAGTGAAAGTGGCAAACATTAAATAAAGAAAACCGAATACTTAATTTGCATTATTACAAACAAAAATGTGTTTTTCTTTAAAGGTGTTTTGTTTTTTTTAAGATTTTTTTTTTTTTCTGACAGACAGAAGCAGAGAGAAAAGGAAGGGCCCAGGTTCGCATGGACCAGGACTGGGATTCGATCCTTGGTCCCCAGGGCTGCAAGGCAAGTGCTTAACCTACTGAGTCATCCCGGCTTCCCCTGATGTGTGTTTTTTAGGAATGATTACATTATTTTTGAGAGTAGCAAACCTTACATAGATAGTTACTAAGACTTGATAAAGAAAATGTAATGAATATAAATCTGAAAAAAAAAAAAGAATAAAAAATCAAGAGAG
>PVKE010046569.1:0-12215 GCA_004027555.1 Craseonycteris thonglongyai | reverse complement strand
GAGAGAGAGAGAGAGAGAGAGAGAGAGAGAGAGAGAGAGAGAGAGAGAGAGAGAGAGAGAGAGAGATACAGAGACAGAGAGGCAACTGAACTGGGGGCACTCCCCAGTTCAGCATATGGGTCCACACAGGCCAGGGCTGGGATTTGATCCTTGGTCCCCGGAGCTGCAAAGTGAGCGCTTAACCCACTGAGCCATCCCAGCTTCCCCATGGAATACATTCTTTATATATGTAATATTTTAAGGGATATCATTTGGCCCATAATTGTGTTTGTATAAAACAAATCCTAATAATGGAATTTTAATGTACTGTATAATGTCGTGAAAAGTGAACAGAGTCACGCTGCCTGTGTTTATACATTACACAGAAGGTTTCAAGAACATTCATCTATAATTCAACATCTCAAATGCATGAACACATTACACTTGATATTTGCAACATTGATTATAAAATCTGAGCAAACAGCAAAGGGCACTTGATGTTCTTGAAATTTCAATATTTGCAGGCCACACAAATATGTTCAAATAAATTACAGAATATTCTGTTTGGACAGCTCCCAAGGAGCCAAACAAATGTACGCTGGAATCCTATTATCACACTACCACACAAGAAAAGCAACCATCAATCCGGCTTATACAAATGTTCCTTCAGTCACTACCAACACTTTTGTTCATGATGAATTTCTATCATAGTGATACATTATAGTGATATTAATGATACTGAGGCTCTAGAATACAGGTTTGTCTAACCCTGGTTCTGCATATATAATCTTGTAATGATTCGGATTTAGGGTGAGCATAAATACCCCACGGTTTCAACTCTCCTTTCCAGGCAATGCATGGTTTAAGAATAAATCCATGTCTTAGCATCCTTGATTTTGACAATACACATTCACAAAAGAAAATGAGAAACCTCCAGGACCCATGGAAAGTCACATCTCTGTTTCAAAAACTAGATAAACCTCTTAACTCCAAATAAATCAATGAAGGAATTTCTCAGGGTACAAAATGCAAAGAAAAGTGTGGAGAGGTAAGTGTGTGAGAGCATGTTAACTGTTTAATCAATCTGATACAGAAAATGTGTATTAGCCTCCTGGGGACATTTACAATTTGGTTGAGAATTATACATTTCTAAGGACATGAAAACGAAAAGAAAATCAGTTTTATATAGCTTTACATAATAGTAAATACATTACTGACAAATAGACTTAAAATGATTATGTGATTTTCCACCAGTGGTTCACCTACATGCTGCCTATTATCAAGTGGGACTAACCATATGTGACTATCATAATTTTCATCATCCAGTGAAGCCCAAAGCAAATAAAGAACTGGATACTCTATTTTTATACCATCCCAAAGGTCTTTTCTTCTCTTTTTCCTCTTTTCTTTCTTAAGAGAGCCAGTGAAAAGAAAAATTATGAAAATGAGATTGAAGTGCTAATAAAGACATTAGACTCTACCACAGGTGTTGAAAAAAATGCCCCTTTGTAGGTATTAAAAATTGTAAGGTTGGTTGGAAGTCAATAACTGATGGGCCATTTTCAAAATAAACACAAATACTACTATTGCAGCTTAATACAATTGTACAAAAACTGACATAAAATATAGACATTAAGTAAAAGTCGATGAACTAGGAAATCATTTCAAAGCTTTTAAAAACTACTAAAAAAATTTTTAAATATAAAGATTTTGTTAGCAAAAGAAAATATTTTTCAAAAATTTTTGGTACTAGCAATTTGAGTTTTGAGTTCTTTTTTAAAAAGTCAATTGGACCAAAAAGTCCAATAGAGACCATCTGCTATGTCTGAAACAAGTTTTTCATCTATTTGAATCAGTCATCTATGACCACAGATCAAATAAAAAGAGCACTGTTATGTGAAAATTATTTGGTTTCCTTCCTATAGTACCTGTAATTATTTTTTTAAAAAGCACTCAATCAAAACTATTTTGTGTGACTTGCATTTTTCGTTAAAAAAACAATCTTTACTATTATACTTTGCGTTCAAAGACAAATCATTCTGCATGTTTCCAAAGTAGTCCATTTATTAGCTTTTATAACACAAATATTATAGTCTGTGCATCAACTGTTTCTATTCAGCATTTCTTTTAGCCATGTTTAGTAAGTCTGTACAAAACAATGCATTGATAGTAAGCAGAAGCCAGTTTTAAAAATGAGATACTATGCACTAATTTCTATGAATAAGTATTATCATGTTGTGCATTTGTTAACATTCTCTCCCATATTGTATATAGTTTATTTCTCCAGATTCCAATTCCAGCTTTTCTTATGGGAAAACACTAACTAATTGACTATTTATTGCATTGTATTTCCACTGAGAAAAATAATGGGTGAGAAATCAATATAATAAATTGCTAAACCTTTGGGAAGTTTAATGATGATAAAGACCATATTTTTATCTGAACAGCCAGTGGCCAGATGTGTTTTTGAAATTCAGTTTTTTATATTTTGAAATTCAGCAGAGTGCACATCTTATATCTTACCATCAAAAACAATAATATATCTGCAGGGAGATGCATGAATGGTCCCATTATGAGGTCTCAGGTCAGTTTGCCACTAAAAATGGGCCAAATTTACAAAATAATTTGTTTCAATTTTTGAAAGCTCTTTAGATTTAGAAATTCTAAATAATTCTAGATTTAGAAATTCTAGAAATTCTATATATCATCCATATATTTCAACTTTTAATATATGAAAGTATGGCTTATTAGGCAATGTTCTATATTAAACAAATACATGAGTAATTATAATAAGAAATCCATATGTAATACCTAAATACCTAAAGCACTGCGTCCTATACCATATGCTTTCCCAATGACTGTATCCAAAAAAATAATTAAAATACCTGAAGGCATAATGAGCATTCCACATCATAGGATAAGTATATCTATATACTGGAAAGAACAAAAAGTTGTCTATAGATATCCTTTATTCAGAATTCAACAAGCACATTTTCTTCTTTAGCATATAAATAACTTTAGCATATAAATAACCAGACTCCCAGATTTACATGAGCCAGACCTGCACAAGAAAATGCACAATGCTATGAATTTTCTATTTTACATTTTTACTTGACTCAAGTCCAGTAGAGGAACATGCTCATTCTTTTGGACAAGAGAACAAAATAAAAACCAATTAAAAAAAGAAACTCAAAATGGGGGGAATTTAGTTTTGATTTCACTCCCTAAAGGCCAACTAAAGAATAAAAGGTTCTGGAAATGGAAAAAAATAATAATGTACATAGCAAATGTGATCTTGATTTCACAGAATGTTACAGAGAATGCACACCCTCATTTTAGAGATAAAGAAACAAAAATGTATAGGGATTTGGTCAATTCCATGTGGAATCAGAAGAAGAGCCAGGTGTTCTGAAATTTCCCTCTTAGCCATGAGCCTCTTATGATTTTGCACACGGAGCTTTGCTATGGCAAGAAACTACTGTTTACTTTGCAACAGATCTAATCTTTATTCCTCAAAATATTTCTCAACATATAGTCAGCAGAGTAAACAAAACCCTACCAGGTACCCTTTCCCTCACAGATTATACCCTTGTCTTCTAATTAATATGCCTAAGTTTATACAGTTATTTCTTCATCAGTTATATTTCACCTTTGATCACTCTTTATTTTTATTTTATTTATATTTTAATGTTAAATTTATTGGGATTGATTAACATTAACAAATTTCATATTCTGAAAGTACAAAGTTGTTTTCAAAAGAAATCACTTGAACAAAATATTGAATAAATATTTCACCAGCTGAAGTACTGGTTAATAATCAACACAGAAACTCAGTTCTGTCAGATCACTTCTTTCAAGAAATAAAAACAGGTTTGACATTTATAAAATTACATAAATGAACAAAGAAAAAAGTGGTAAAATTAAGACCAAACAAAGCCAGTCAAATTCTTCTCCAATCTGTAGTGATGATTAAGTTTTATTGTTTTTAAAAAATCTATTTCAATTTTAAAAGAAAATATACCCAGTTGTTTGCCCTAATTAGTAGTAGACAAGCAAAAATATTTCTTAATAACTTAGTTAATACATTTCCATAGGAGTTCACTTTAAGAAAGCATTTAAAATGTTTAATTGACTATTGTTGCATTCTTAAATATAGCTAGCTCCTTTCTTCTCCCAAATCACAGTCTAAAATAAATTCTGGTCAGGTAAAGAGCATTTAATAAAAGATCAGCAATGTTTCAAGGCCAGGCTTCATAGTCCTAATGTATACATTTTTTTTTTCCTTTTAAAACCAGTGAGTGTCTTCATGTTTAAAGTTGCAAGGTGACAAGAAGGATACTGAGGCTGTAATGATTGTCAAGATGTATCCAAATGTATTGGTAAGAAAAGGAAGGAAAAACATTTGAGACAACTAATCTGGGAGAGATTGATGGAAGATGCCTGTAGGAGATATTCATACCTAACTGAAAACAAATAATTCCAAAAACGATAGCGTTCTGAACTGCAAAGAAAATAAAACTTACTCCCACAACACTCAGAGAATTATAGTCATAAAAATGGACCATTTCTCTGGGACACCCATTTCCTAAGTAAGGAAAGTAAGGCCCAGAGAGGTCAATCAATTTGCCCTTGGCTACACAGCACTTGGTCTAGAGCCTAGGTCTCCTTTAGTGCAGATGCCTTTCATTAAATTTATCATTTTCACAATTATTTAATTGAATTCGTACATCTTTATGTAGCAGAACACTAGTTCTTGCCCCAATTCAGAGATCAATCAATAAACCAATCATGGAATGTACTTAACAGCCAAATGTGAAGAAAAACTTATTTTTCTTTTGCATACTGTTTCCTTAGCAAAGCAATTTCATATGTGAATGGCAACATGCCTAATTCTATTTGGCATCAGTTTTGCAAATCGGTGTTAGTTAAAAAAGGAAAGTTCCTATAATGATGAGGTGGCTCTGCTGAAAACTATTTTTACTTAGTTCACAATTGCCAAAGTAAAGAGAAAAAAAAATTGTCTAATTTTGTTTTTTTTAATGAATGGGATTTTCACTTTAGAAGAGGATCAAGTGTCAGCAACTGTACATTTGTGAGTGCCATAAGACTGGACCATAAATTTGACACATACCTTAGTGTACTTATGAGTAAAAAATGTTTAAATCCTCAGTCAGTCTGAATAAAAATGAAGTATTGTTTACCTTTTTCTATATCAATAAAGATCTTCGATTTGTCTCATCACATTATTAAATATTTTCAAAATTAACATATAGGTATCTCCAACATGAAAAAATATAAAAAAACTCTAAAATATTTCACACACAATTTTATTTTGAGTGATATCAAAATCATGCTTTATAAATTATGTAACTTTTTAAACTTTGTTGGAGAAGCTATTAGCTCAAAAATATTTAACTTCCTTAATAGTAACACATTTTATTTATTTATTTTTATTGTTTTTTGACAGAGAGAGAGAAAGAGAGAGAGAGAGAAATACAGAGACAGAGACAGAGAGAGAACTGAACTGGGGGAGCTCCCAATTCAGCATATGGTTCCGCACGGGCTGGGGCCAGGTTTCAATCCCTGGTCCCTGGCGCTGCAAAGTGAGCGCTTAACCCACTGAGCCATCCCGGCTTCCCCCACATTTTAAATATTAAAATACTAGCTTTACTTTCTCTTTTAGAAATATAACTGTATCATGAATTTTTTTTTGGGGGGGGGGAAGGCAACTAATTTGAAAAGAAATAACTGTAAGTCTCATATGGGTGCCCCCCCAGCACAGGAGGGTGAGGCGTACTGAAAGCTAGCCTACGAGTAATGCAGATTACCTGAAGCTTTTTACTTTTTAAAAATACAGTCCATGGGAAAGCTGGAATGGCTCAGCAGGTTAAGCGCTCGCTTTGACCATGGGGACCAAGGATCGAATCCCGACCCCGGCCCAGGCGGACCCACATGCTGAGCTGGGGTGTGCCCCCAGTTCAGTTCTTGCCAGGACCTACGTGGGAGGCTCCTGGCCCAGTTCCTGTTCTGCGCAGCCCTGTGCCCGCCTGTGGAGTGAAACTATATGGAAAACTAATGTCAACCATGGAGACTGCTCTGGGCCCTCCCCCTTCTCTCTGTCTCTGTCTCTCTCTGTCAAAAATCAATAAAATAAATCTTAAAAAAATATATATATAGTCCACATTTACTGTTGCCCAAGTTTGATCAAAGCACTTGGCACCACCGCCACACAAAGAAGAACATGAAAAGAGGAACATAGCTTGAATGGACCAGTGTCCATCTTTTCCAGAAGAAGCCAAACCTGGTGGGAAGCTGGAGCAGTAGGCACCGGGACTGGGCAAACTTCAGCAGAAGGTGGTATTTGGCACTTGAGAGTCAAGGCTGACTCACAACATATCCAAATGTGCCTACAGCTTTTTGCACATGGAAGGAGCTTAAGTGTTCATTACAAAGTGGGGACATAGGCAAAAAAATACCATGGTCCTGCTGATAGGAAGCTAAGCATAGAATGATTACCAAAACTACAGGGTCTGCCTAACGCGCCCTTTTTATGAGCTGGTAATCTATGCCAAATCTTTTATTTGGTCACTAAGTTTACTAAGAAAACACGTCTGTTTATAGTATACCACTTTAAAGAAGGTGTTACTTCTGCCAGACCCTGTGTTATCAGGACAATGCCCTGTCACAAAACATGACTATAAAAAAAGAGCCTGTTTTTTTCTTACAAATTTAAAAAGCCCTGAGAAGTCTCAGATGGTTTTGATTTATGACTATACATACCATTCTTGCCATACAGCATAGGATTATATTGTCCTTGAATGGCAGAGTAGTTTCTAATGACACACTCTTCTGGTTATTTCCATAAAAAAGAAATAACATTGGAGACAGAGGATGTATTATTCTAAAATGTAAATTCCCTCCCCCATGCATCTCCACCCTCCCCCTCCAAATACAAGAGTCTTGCCAAGCAGAGGCTTCTGCCCTTTGGGAAAGGTCTACAGCACAGGGACCATGGGGACCAGCCCTGAGTCATGCCTCTTGCACTGCTTATGACCAGCCTGCACAATCGCAGGTGGTCCTGTCCTTCTCTGAGAACATTCAGCTGCCAGCAAGTCTACATGAGACCAATGTGCAAAATGGCTCCCTTGTGGGTTTTGCCCAACTGTGCAAAGGGAATTTTCTCAATCATTGCTGTACTCAAGCCAACTTTATTAAATGGAGCTTTGTTTCCAGGGGATTTTTAAATTGAGACATCACTGGCAAGATACACTATGCTTTCCAGTGGTGAGTGATACTAATCAATGTGGTTAGATGAGAAAAAACAACCTGCCCTATCAGACTGTGAAATCAAATCTGAGGTACTCATATCAGTAGAAACTTATTTATAAAATGAGCACAGAAATAAAGCTTGGGAGGTAACTAATGAAACAGTGTACACATACTTCCTTCATTTAATGGATTTTTACTGGACACTTTCTACACACCAAGTACTTAATTATGTCATTTAAAAAACAAACAAACACCATGAATTATTTTTGTACAGGTGAGGAAACAGAGACTCCCAAGTTTAGATACATTCCCAAAGACAGTTTTTCCTTCTAAGAGAAAAACTGAAGCTCCAAAACCCAGATCTGTTTGACACAAAGCTAAGTAGGAGAACTTGGGGAAAAAACAGAAAGAAAGAAGGAAGTTGGGAGGGGGACAACTTGAAGCAAAACGGCAGAGCTGTGGAACAACCATATATAAAACAAACTGTCAGCTTTCTAAAAAGAGGCATGGAAATACCATGGGAGTAGGTGGCACAGCCATAAACAGTTCAGGCTTCAAGGGATGCTTCTATAATCAGGATGTGGAGGAAAACTTGCATATATGCACAGAATTAGAAAAACTGTCTAAGCATTATTGCTTACAAACTGATAAGGCCAACATTAGCAGTGCCATTCAGAAATACAAACACCAACAGAAAAGAACATACTGATTATATTTTCAAAAGACTGGCGTAAGACCTAACCGGTCTTTTAATGCTGTTGCAACTTGACTAAACTGTAAACATTTATTTTAGCCCCAGTGTTATATATGTGTAAACAACTGCAAATGTCATGAAAAAAAAAATTAGCAAGTTGATAACTTATCATTTCATCTATATTATTTAGCTCATTAATTCTGCTTTAATTAACAGCCACTATTAGCAGTAAACACACAAAATTATTTAAATTTCACAGATATGCCCTGATTGAACGAACATGTGTTCACATTAGGAAGCAAGAATTAATAGATACTTTCCAAGATTAATGACTCAAATATAAAATTTTTATCTGAACATCCATATAAGTGTTCTGTTAAAGTGTAAATAGGTAAATAGTTCACTATTTTTTTTTTAGCATTAGACATTAGTCAGCATTCACCTCTGGCTAATACACAAACATATGTATAATAAGTAAAATTGTTTTTGAAAAACAACTAAATTCATGTAACAGATATTAAACTACTTCTCCAACCAAAAAAGTTCAGATATTTTAACTACAAATATAACATCAAAAATATTACATAAGAGTATCATACACAACCAAAATTTTAATATGTATTGCTAGTTTCAAAAAATTTTAAATAACATAATTGTAATACTTTCTGTTAATAAAAGAAATTATAGACAGATGAGTTGAAAGAATTATCCAGCATCTCATCATATATCATGAGCAGTCATTTCTGATGAACACAAATGTGATTCTTATTCATCTACACATCAATTTGTCAATATAAATTCATGTAGCTGCAAATTCATTTCTGAACCAATTAACAACTTCTGTTTTCCGTAAAAGGTAACTAAAGTTAATTTTTTCCTTTGTATGCTGGCACATACACTGTGTCACTTAAAAGGAAATAAAGTGACACATTTGATTAGCTATAATTGATTTTACATGAATCTCCTGAAAAGTTAGCAATTTGCATGCTTAATAAAGTATGTAAAAGTAAAGAATCAATTTTCACACATATAATATAACTTCACCAAGCTATATATATATCTGCTTGTTCACTCCAAACGCAGAAAGAAAAGGCATGTAATCTGAACAGACCATCGCATTCTCAAGAATTTCTACACTTGTTTCTGAAGAATATTTGTAAGCATGTCATTGCACAGATGTGTGTTGACCCAAAGAGTATAATTTCTTCTGGAGGATTTTTAAATCCGCTCCTTAAAATTTAAAAGGGAAACTAAATTTCTCATAAATAAATTTACATGTTAGAAAAATATTTCAATATATCTAGGACTTAAAAATTTGAGAAGAAACTATTCAAGGATCCCTCCCCTTCTTCTTAAATATATTTTTTTAATCAATTAAACTTTTGGGGGGGAGGAGATCTGAATGTATGCCTCACTGATGTATATTTTTTCTTATGTTTCCTTTATTTTTCTAATTCATTTTTTCTTTTATTATTTTCCTTCTTCAAAAATGTCCTCTTACTTCTAATTGTAGGATTATTACAACCAAAGGGTAGAGGTACCACCGACCATGGGCAAATCATAAATTCATAGATTACACTATCATAGAGCTTTTACAGGGCTTCCCAACTTTTCATATAGGTATGAACAAGAAAGTAAAGAATGGTTAAGAGATTTATTTGATAATATATAATAAGAAAGAGATAAAATTAGCACAAGAAGCTAGTATTCACACAAACCCAAACTACCTAAATGAAATTTAGTATTAATCAGCCAATAACCACTTCTTTCAGAAAAGAAAGGCCCTGGCCTTTAATAGAGTAACACTTATATTAATATTATAATCAGCAGCATCATAATCATCATCATCACTAAAGTCTTAAGAAGGCAACTACTTGATTTAGAAAGAGAGAGAACAATCTAATGCTCGTAGGAGATACACTAAATTACACACTCGGGAAAGAATACAAGGAGAAATTTAATAGCTTTCCAAATGTTTCCGAGAGGACTTCAGTCCAGGACTCTGAAGTTTTTAAAATAAATATAACAATAAAACAAACATGAGAAACAAATGACATTTTTTCAAAAAAGAAAATATTATCCATTAAAAACCTCTGAAAGTCGATTCTCAAGGAAAAGTAATTTTAGCTTATTACCAATATTTGCATGTAAAAGAAAAGCTATTACCATATTTAAGAGGCAAAAAAACACATTAACATGCGAGTGAAAAAGCTGAGCAAGAATAACTTATTATCTCTAAATCAGAAAATTATTTCAGATGGCTTCTGATAGCTGTTGACTGTAGCCAAGCCACATTACAGATCATTCCAGTAAGCTGGCAATAAAACAATATAATTACTAATGTTAATTATCTGCTGCAAAAATATTCATGATTGAAAGTCCCAAACATTCCAAATGAGTACACAACTCACAGCACTTTGCGATTAGGAAAGATCTAGGATAATACAAGATAGAATCTTTATTTTAAGCACACAAAGTATTCACACTTGAAAAATCTGTCAAATTACCTCAGTCAAAGACAATGCCCTGTGGTCACTAAATTCTATTTCCTCCAGAGTACACAGCTGGATTCCATTTCTTACAAGAGATTTTAGTCACTTAACCCAGTAGAAGTTGACTTCAATTCTGCGCCACACAATCACTGAGGGCCTCAGCTTACTGACTGTTGTTCCTAACAATCTGTGAAGACTTCGTTCTCCCCTGCATTCAATCACACATACAGGAAGCAGAACTTGGAAGTCATAAAGTTTCACTGGCAACGCCTTGAAATGGCATGCATCATTTCCACCTACACTCCATTCCCTGGAACTCAAGTGCAGGAGCATACCTAACTGCCAGGGAGGCTGGGAAATATAATCTAGCTGTGTGCCCAGGAGAAAGAATTTGGTGAATACACATAAATCTTATACCACTGCATATTTTAACATTATTAATACATTCAGCTTATTGTAAAATTTAATTACTTTGGAAACTTTCATAAACTATAACACTTCAGTTTTCAGTGGCAGTGCCTTTAATGGAAATTAATGGCAGAGAAAAAGGAATATATTAAAACAACAACAACAACAACAAATTTTAAAGCAGATTTCAGTATTCAAAAAAAAACTTGCACAAAACAAACAAACAAAAAAACAGTCCAGCTGTCCCTCACCCTTCAAATGTCACTCTGAAACATTTACTATGAAAGCTGCAACATATTTTAATTGGACACAATAAAAAAGAAAACAGCTTGAGCATGAAGAATAAAATCTGATTTAACTCCTTAGTCATGTTCCTTAGTATTATTGCAAAGCTACAAAATTTTAGAGAATGACACAGATACACAGAAAACCCAGCATACACAAAAAAGAAAAGTTTATTGCAAGAACTACCTGAAAAAGACAGAAAATCAATCAGCTTTAAAGCAGTTTTTTTTTAATTATTACGTGCTGCATACAAAGGCATGATTTCTTGCCAACTAGTAAGAACTTTTTTTTTCCACTAAAGGGAAAACTTCTCTATGAATTCACCCACTGTCTCTTGCTAAATAAGACACTATTGTGTTCACAATAATCTCAAGTTACAGGAGAAGGATACAGGTTCCGCATCAGAATATCATCAGCTCATTCCCATGAATACAGGCTATTTCTACTGTACTGCAAGTTGAACTAATCAACCACAGACTATGGGAGGCAAGAACAACACAATGGGTCATTGAAGATGTCACAGGTGCTTGACTTTTGGGATTCAGAGACAATGGGAAGGGGGGATTCAGTGAATTGAATATTCTCTCAAGATGTCAGTTCTGTACTGAGATAAACCACTGAATGTGTGGACACAAGCCACAATCAGCTTAATCTTCTTAAGTAGCTGGACAGTGTTAATATTCCAATAAATCATCTATCAAGGTATGACTGCATTACTAAGGCTAAAGCTGCCTCTAAAAAAAGAAATCTTAAGAGTCTCTGGAATAGGCACTCACTGCTGCCACCTCCTAACAAAAACTGGACTGAGACAGACTTCTCTTCCCAGTAAGGAGACTGCTATTAGCAAGGCTCTTACATAGGGATATTAAGGACTGGCAGGGTTTTTTCCACCTCAAAAGTACCGGTATTTCACACATAACCCCTGTGGAAGATAAAAAAATTGCTTTCTACCTCATGTGAACCACTTCATTAGGTCATTAGATGGCTCTTCTCCCCACCAGCAGAAGACACAGGAGAGGAGGTGTTAGAACAAGGAAGCAGGGCTGCCATGTACAGCTGTGCAAATTGTGCACTGCCCAAGTGCCCCA
>PVKE010046568.1:0-12215 GCA_004027555.1 Craseonycteris thonglongyai | reverse complement strand
TTATTTTATCTTCAGTGCATATTTATTTCTATTTTACTTTTGACAGATAGAGACAGAGACAGAGACAGCTAGAGAACCGAACTGTGGGAACTCCCCAGTTCAGCATGTGGGTCCTGCCTGGGCCGGAGCCGGGATTCGATCCTCGGTCCTCGTGGCCTCAAAGCGAGCGCTCAACCCGCTGAGCCGTCCCGGCTTTCCCACCATGAGTTTTAAGCATAGTAAAAGTTGATATTTTTTTTCCATTCATATATGATATATACCCAGAGGGAGTGTATTTGTACTAAGTCTCAATTTCTCATTAGGGGTCATGTTCAAAGCATAGAAGCTTCTGCTATAGGTTGACTATGAGGAGAAAAAAAAAACAACTGTATTAATATATACCAAGTATTTAGTACACCGCTTAGTACTGAGGAAGCACTCTCTTTATCACTTTCTGTGACCTTTGTTATAATAATGATAACCTGTTTCTGTCCCTGTCATCATTTGCAGAACTCAGAGAAGTAAATAAGAAAAATCAATATATAACTGATGCAAAAATACATAACTTATTGAAGTTTAATGATATTAAAATATCTGCATAAATAATTGTTAATGATTACTTGGAAAATGTGAAAATGACAGAAAAATGGGAAGATATCAGATAGTAGGTTTATGTAACATGGTTCAGATAAGAGGTAGACCCTGAATGTAGGGGATCTCAGGAATGTGGTAAACAATAAACTGTGTGTGAGAGAGAGAGACACGTAGAGAGAGAAAACAGGAGTCATATAGGTTCAGGATGACTTGGAGAAAATATCAACTTTTCTTTCCACTGACTATGTTGGCAAAGGAACAGTCCACTATTATTAGGTTGACCAGAAGTACCATTTTAAACAGGACAGAAAGCAACAGTACTGTCCTGTTTCTAATGGTGCATACTCATATGGTCAGCCTAGTCTCACTGAGCTAAATTCAAGGTGTTAGTAGGCTGTCCATATGTATCTTCTGAAATAGGAAAGTACTGTTGTTTTCTGTCCTGGTTAAAATGGTATATCTGGTCAGCCTAATTATTAGGTCTACATCTTACCTGTAGCAACATGCAGAAGGTAGGGGACTGACTCAGTTTCACCTGTGATCCAATCACTGGGCAAGGAGATCCCCAAGTCTAAATGTTAAACTTGTGCACCATGAGAACACATGTGAGGAGTTAAAAGTGAGTAGCATATAGTTTTTATTTTTTATGCTCCTCACTCTAATTTGAAAAATAAAACTGGCATTCTGGTTTGCACATATATTTCTGAGGAGTCTGTCGAGTATGAAGCTGTAGCCAGGATACGGACCAATTCCCCCTTTACTGATCAAACCCAGGTTCACAGCCACCTGGCTAGATTAATATGAACAAAGTAAGAGATACTGCCCCACTGATAATCCTTTGTGCGCCACCAAATATAGGCCTCCAAAGAGAAATGTATCCCAGTGGTTTCCAAAGCTTTGTTTAGGGGCAGAACCCAGTCAAGAAGTTGGTGATAAATAAAACAGAAAACCAAGGCTCCCCTAGCTGACACAGATGGGGGAAGTGGAGGGGAGGAGGGGACCTGGGAAACTCTCCTGATCATTCCCCACCAATTCTTTCTCCTTCCATATGGCAGACCTGGAAGGAGCTCTGTGGGATTGTTTGAAAGCCTCTGTTCTATGTAGTTATAAATTATAGCATGATCAGTTTGATCAGGTAGGCTTGTTAGAACCCAGGGGGCTGGACTCCAGCAGGGTCTGATTTAGAAAGCCTGAGAATCTGCATTGCTTACCAGTTTTCCATGTTATATTGATGCTCTTGGTCAAGCAACTACACTGAGAACCATTGCCCAATCACATCTCTTCAAGACATTTACTTCATGTGATGAAAACAAGGACCCCCTCCCCCATTATATTTCTTTACAACTACCTTGAGAAATTTAAATATTGTTATTACAACAGCATTCTAAAAATTCAACATATAAAAGTAACTGGATTGGAGGATATCTGTTTTCCAACCAAGCAATTTTTAAATCCTAGTAATTCAACATCATTGATTGAGAACACACTCACCTGTATGTGAGAAAGCTCGGATGAAGTGCTACAGCAACAAATGTTCCTAGAAGTTCTTCAGGTTCTGCTTGCTTACAGAGCAATAAATGTTTCCTGTTCAGAAATAACCTGCAAATGTTCCCCCTTGTGTAAATTGCGTGAATTCTCAACATACGTGGAACACATATTATAATCTATGACTGAATGGACGCCTTTATTTTCTCAGAGAGAATGGAAGGATGTTATTTTCGGAACAATGAGGCTACCTTTACCCACCCCCCCCCCCCCCCCGCCCCCTTCACTGGCAAAATACTGCAATAAAGTATTGCTCAACTCAGACTGAAACAATTTTCCCATCTGTCAAAATATTTTAAATAGTATCAAGCTGGTATTACTTTGTCAAAACATTTCATCAGAAACAGTATCTAAATTTAAACAAGCAGTTCCTCAAACTATGTAGTAAGGTGAATAAACTGTCACTGACACAATATATTTTTTGGAAAATCTGCAGTCTCATTAAAAAGACTTTGAAGGAAACGGATATTTAGTTCAGGGATAAATGTATCATAGGTAGAGAAAACTGAATACTGCATAGAGGGCGGAACATTTCACTGTGCTAGGGAGGACATCCATTCTTCCCAAACCATATAACACAAACCCAGCTTTACAAATAATTCTGGCCAGTTTCAGTGAACTTACAACCATGTGATACAATATAGGTGTGTAGATAGATGTAGAGACCGCAACAAGCATAAGGAGGAATTTGGGGTTTGGAGCTGATGCTAATTCTCCCCTTATCAGCCATGTTCCTGATGTTTCTGGACCTCAGTTTCCACATTGGCATACACAGGTAAAGCCTGCCTTATAAAACTGACTTCAAATACAGTTCTAAGAAACTATCCAAAGGATTATATTTTCCAGCCGTTGTATTCACCCATAAAAGCTCATATTAAACCTCTGAACTTGAGGTTAAATTGGGAGACAGTGTGAATAAGAGGTAAATAATGGCCAGCAAACTTTTATATTGATAATATACATAACATATTCTGGTTTTATATAGTCTGTACTTTTTGTTATAAATGAAGCACAAGAAAAGGTTTAACAGAACATTCTTTCCAGGTCAGACCTAGCTAAAACTTTTCCCCCCACAAAAAAAGTATACAGTATCTTCAACCATCTACAGAGGCTACCAAACCTTACATCTTAAAAAAAAAAATTAATATCTACTACCATGTATTAAATATCACTTTAGGAGGGAGTGTGGTGTATTTGTTGCAAATAATAAAGTTGGGAACTCTCCAAAGGTTAAATAAGTACAGATCAGAGTTCAAGTTCAATGTTTTCCTCACCAGAAAAGTTTCCCTGTCTTACACAAGGTCAAACAAACCTATATGACTATGAATAAAACAGCTAAAACAATAACACTTTTTTCCTCTTTGGTGTTTAAAATATTCTATGTATGATTGGTTTCTCAAATTTCACATTCTAAGTTATCTAGATAGGCAGAACAAAGTTTATTAAATGAATTTAGAAGTCTTTAACAATCAAAATTGGTTTGCAACACAGTTACATGTAAACTAGTTGGAATGTAAACATAAACTAAGACCAAATACTGAAAATTTTATTGAAATTGAAGAAATTGTTTCTGCATACATAAAAAATATTTTTGGCATTCTTCAAAATCATAGGATAACTTTTAATAGAGAATGTAATTTTTTTTAAAAACATTTCATACACATGTTACATTTCATACATATTTCTGGACTCAGAAATATGTCTCTTCTACCTCTTGCATAATTTCAAGTATTTTTATTAGCTAGAAAGTACATCTGGACAGATGGAAAATTATAGATGCATAGCTTTCCTTTCCCACAGTGAGCTTTGGTATTAGTCGACGATATATGTTGCTTTTATATAGGATTCCTATTTTTTAATTATCACTATTATTTTAATTGTTATGATTTTATAATATTAGAAAGTATGTTTAGTCTAAGGATAGCCAAGCACTTAATTTGAGAAAAATAGCATGATGTAACAAGAAGGACTTTATTATTTTTTTAAATGGCCCTAAAGATTACTGTTGTTTTCACAAAGTCAGTGTTCAAAATGACTCTCACATTGAGAGACTCTTCTAATATGCGTCCAGCAGAAGTTGCATTTATGTGCATTCTTTTTGTACCCTTGGATCAGTGTAAATGTCATGCAGATTGAGGCACTGATTACTTGACCACTGATACAAAACTCCTAAGTGGTGGAGCCAGGACTTGAACCCAGGAAGTATGGCTTCAAAGCAGGTAGTCTTGCCAACTCTTCCCAGCCGCCCACAAAAGTAGAACTGTCTCTCTCATAGAATATATAATCCAGCTGGGGAACCAAGATATAAGCACACAACAAATTTAATAATAAAAGTGAGAAACAGCCATTGATGTTAATAGAAGACATGGCACCATGTGAACTATGCAGATGACCGTGAGAGACAGCTGCATAAGAGGATTGCTGAAGCAGACATGGAGAAGAAGAAGAATCTGTCACTGGGAGATGTTTCCCATGTCCAGAATAACAGGAAGGACATGAGTAAACAATGTGGTTGGAGTGAAGGATTTATATTTTAAAATATTGATGAAGCTAGACTAACAGTATCGAAGAAATTGTGGAAGTCATAATAAAAGCTGCAGTTAAAACTTAATCCTGCTGGCACTAGTATCTGCCTAAGGATTGTGAGCTGGGGAGAGGCTTGAACAGAAAGGGTTTGAGAGAAGAGTATTCAGCAATTGCGTGCATAGATGTACGTGAGGAGAGGCCAAGCTGTGTGAAAGGTTTCAGACTCTCCTGGTAGCCTCCAAACTATTCTTACGTGACTCAATGTTAGTTAAACTCGTCATACTATCATCTTCTATTTTCTTACAGATACTGCTATTTCATAACCATAAAACAAAACAAAACAAAACAAAAGAGAAAACAGTTCTGAAGCATGCTTAAGCTGTTTCACTCAGATTTGCTTTTGAAAACATGCTGTAGCAGATGCGGAGGGCCTCTGCATTTCTAGTTTTGCCTTTATCACTGTGTGGGTATAGGCCAGACTTTGATTTCCAAGTGCCAGCACCTGTATTTCTTTTCCAGTGGTCAGAAGAGCTGGGGACCTAACATGTTACCCCATGCCCAGCCTGAGTCCTGCCCAGGGGTCTCAAGCAATGAAGAGGGTTGAAAGTTGGTATGTAAATACCTCAGCTCCCTCACGCCTGAGTAGAATATCTCTGGCATGCCTGTTGTACACTGCTTCCCTTTGTCTCCCAGTAGAATTCAGCTTTAGTCATCCAGCATAACAACTTACTTGATATCAAATTATTTTGGGGGCCTCCTTCCATTTCTGTTCTCCTTTCCCCTATGAGTCTCTTGGAGTCCCCTCCCAAGTAAATTACTTAAACTTGATTCCTTGCCTCAGGGCCTATTTGGGACTGGGGAGGACACAAACTAAAATATTTCATGATGTTTCAGCCTACTCACTTTGGCTCAAGTTCCATTCTTTGCTTGAAGAGTCTCTGAAGACCAGATGTATCCCCTTTACCCCTACTTCAAGCTTTCCTGATCAGCTCAGCCCATTGTGTCAGGTCGTTCTTGAACCTTTGGACAATCATTGTCCTTACCTTTTATTTGTTGTTTATTGCATGGTGTGTTATGTGTACATTTTATCTTCTCATCTAGTAGAGCCCCACTGAGAGGATCGGAACTTTGCTTCTTTGTATACTCCACAGGGTGGAGTACGCCTTTGTGTCACTCAAATGGCTATTGACTATTACTTCTCTCCGTTGACTTGCACACCAGAAAACCTGCTGATAAAAGGGATTCATACTTTATTGAGCTTGGAGCTTATATATGGTTCTTTGAGCACAAATGGTTTGGCAGAGTGAGAGGTGAAAGGTTCAGCATATTTGAATGTAGCTTTCTAACCTTTTAAGTGGAAGTACTGGTACATGGTTCCAAAAACACATTTTCAGTTTCTTACTCTATTAAAGTTAGTAGAAAATGTAGAGGAAACCAAATAACTATATTTGTCTTTTACTCAAACCCAGTATTATTCATCCATAGTCTTATTCGACAATTTTTTTTATTAAGCACCTGCTATGTGTCTGGCACTAGCCCCAGAGACCTGTACACATTACTTCAGGGGAAAATATAATTTCTGCCATTCTGGCACTTACAGTCAAGGGTGGAGATGAACAAAGATAGGCAATATGCAAGTAAAAACAAAAACACAGAAAAATAAAATTAAAATTATTAAAACTGGGAGTATAAAGGAAAAACACAAAGTCCAGTAAAATAAACAGCTACTCAGATAGGCCTGGTCAGGGAAGGTCTTTATGCCCTAAAGGATGAGCAGAGGAGCAAAAAACTTATTATTTTTTCCTATCAAGAAGCATCATTTAAAAATTCACACTCAGGATGTCAGGATGGCTCAGTGGGTTGAACACTCACCTTGCAGCCCCGGGGTCCGAGGCTTGAATCCTGGCTCCGGCCCATGGAGACCCCATATGCTGAACTGGTGTGTGCTCCGAGTTCAGTTCTCACTGGGTGAATCTTTTAAGTGGGAGGCCCCAGGTTTGGCTCCTGCCCCCACCCCTCCTTGGCCAGTTCTTACCCCGGGCAGCCAGCCCCCACCTGTGGAATGAAACTATGTAGAAAACCAATGATGCGCAACTATGGAAACTGCTCTGGGCCCTCCCCCCTTCTTTCTCTCTCTCTGTCAAAAACAATAAAAATAAATCTTTAAAAATTCATCCTCTAAAATATGTTTACCCTATCCCAATAAAATTGAAGACTATTACACCCTGTAATACGAAGACAGAGCCACTGGCAGGGAATGTGAAGAAGAAAATGGGGCCATATATGAGTACCCAGGAGAGCACGCTTTATTCTGATACATTTCCCATTGAGGATACCACCCTTCCATCCTACTCGAGAACACCTCCTAAGGAAACCACAAGACTTAACCTTAAAGTAAGTAAAACTAGATTGATACTCTGTCTCCATTGGTATTGGCATATGGACCCAAATTATTAAGTATTAATTTAGTACAAACGGTGTAGAAAGTAAAATATTTTATGATCTCATGGTACATGGTCTAAGTTATAAAACTCAGTAATCCATATTTCCTTTTTTGTCACAGTGATGTTAGTTCTCTTCAACGTTCACACAGCATTCGTCCTGTAAGGTCTCATTCATGTATCTGTGTCTGCTACATTATTAACCTGCGAGACTTTAAAAAAAAAGGAGAGCGTTGGGGTCCCCACAGCACAGTTCATAATATCTTACCTATAAAGGATACTCAATTAGGGTTCACCAGATGAAGGATACTCAATTAGGGTTCACTAGTAACACTGGCAGTATTTATTTCCTGGCACTGTGCAAGTTGCTGCTGGTATTGCTTGAGATCCTGAGCTCTGCAGTTACGGTAGATAGCCTGAGCTTCAAACCTGCCACTGTCCTTACTATTCATAGCTTGACCATTGGGAAAGTAATTTGCAATCATCAATCCTTAGATTTCCCATCCATGAAATGAATAATAATTCCTAACTTATAAGTTGGTCATTAACATTAAAGGGCAGTGTATAGAAGGAAGGTACTTGGCACAGTGCCTGGTGTACTGTAAATGCTGAATTTCTAAACTCATATTATCCCAGAATAGTACCATGTAACACATGAGAGCACTGAGGACTGGAGATCAGATCACGTTGCTCATGATCAACCAAAATCCATGGGGTTCTGCATCAGACAGGGTTCAAGTTAAGTGACTGCAACAAAGAAATCAAATAATACAGTGGTTTAAACAATGAAGAAGTTCATTTCTCTTTTATGTAGCATTCCAGATTAGCAGTGCCTTATGTGACCAATGTTCTTCTCATCTTTTGCCCTGACATTCCCTCGAGCACTTTTGTCAACTTATAGTTGAAGCTAGATCAAAATCACTTGAGGTTCCAGCCAGCAAAAAAAAGGGAGGGAGTATGGAGAGTGACAAAGTAATTAATGTCTTAAAGCACAGATCCAGAAGTGACACATCGCTCTCATTCTGTTCACAAGAACATAGTCACAGCCATGCGTACCTCAAATAGGAACTGAGATTTGTAGTGCCCGGCTGGTTAGCTATGTGCTCTGCTACAATTTCATGTTCATGGAACAATGGGAACGGGATATTGGTAGACAGCTAGCACTCTTTGCCATGGAGTCCAATACCTACACTTTTCAAAAGAAGCAATCTAAGATTTCATTTCATAATACCCTTTTGCCACTTCTGAAAATTTCATAGCTATTATGCTAGTTACCTGACTATGTTATGGTGGGATGAATTTACCACCATATAAAAAATCATCAATTTCTTAGTGGCTAATTTTTGCCACTGCGTCCAGTGAAATGATATGCTTTTAGGAAAAGCCACGAAAAGATCAATTGACAAAATCACACTTACTATTGTACCTGTAGGAAATTAGAACCTGAAATGAATTACTTAATAAAAGTCTTAACTATGGGTAGCTAATAAGTCAACTAGATATAGAACAACAGAAACAGAGAAGCATAGAACTAATAGTTTTTGGACACCTACCAGTGTTCTAAGTGCTTTAATTAATTTAAAAAAAAAAATTACTGAGCACATATTATGCCCCAAACACTGTGCTAGAGACTGGACATGGTACACCTTCTAGAAAGCAAGTTTCTAGTTTTACATAAGTATTTCATTTTTACCTTCACGACTCCCATTTGCAAAGTAGAGATTGCAGATGAGGAAACAGAATTGAAAAGGTCATGTACATGCACAAATGTCACTTAGCCAGTCAGTGATACTGTTTGTGTTAAAACACAGACCATTTTGGCTTCAAGGCCAATGCCCGGCCCATGATGCCCTGGCCTCCAGCTCCAAACACAACACACAAGTTAGCAATCCCTGAACCCCCAAAGACTACATCACACACTTAATATCACTATCTGGAATTTTTTTTTCCTTATGTTCTGACTGAAATGATGCATAAAAACTACATGAGCCAAGGGAGTCCCCATTGGAATCATGATTAGAAAACTGTGCACAGGTGTCTCACAAGTTGCAATTAAGTGCATAAAACCAGCAGCATTGACCCAAGAGTACAATACTGGGGAGTATTATTGATCACATGCCTATTGTCTACTTAATTTTGCAACTTGGGCTCTTAAAGTTAGACAAATTTTCACTTAAGGAAACTGTCAACTGATGAGAACTCTGTTCTTAATATCTAAGTAGTTTATATTTTGGAGAACTACACCTATGATTTCAGAATCACCAAACATTTAAACAAATTACTTACATATGCACAAAAATACTAAGAGGATTTATACATAGTCCACTTTCTTAAATACTAAATTACATGGTAATTGAGAGGAAATAGGAAAACATAGGTGTTATCATCTGAGAACTTCTAAATAGACCTTTTCCCATCACATCATTCATTAACCCTTGTTATTAAACATGACTATCTGGTGGAGAAATAAGAGAAGGGGTGGAAACCTTCACTTGAGGGCAGATTTATGTTGATCTCTCGGTCTCTGTAATATGAGTTACAATAAAAATAATATGGTGCTGCATTCTATACATGTGTTCATTGTCGTACATTTTTATATATGTAAATTCATACATTCAAATGCAGTAGGAGTCAAAGTTTTGATATCTAGTTCTACATTTAAATGCTTTGATAGTGATATGTAAGAAAGTATTAAGCTATTTACTATCTCAGTGGGATGCTAAATGAAAACTAAATAAGTCTCTGGAATAAAAGAGGATTAAATCACTTCATGCAAAAAATACATAATGTGTCTAGATTGTTTTTGCTATAGTTATATTCAGTGCAAGGTAAAATAAAGTCAACTCCATGTTCTATCATAAAATGCAACTTCAATTACCATACTTAAATTAACTTGCTCCATCTGAGAATACAGACATTATAACTTCTAATCACTTAGACAATAGCTGATGATATTATTACCTTGAATTACAATTCTGATGCTTACATTGAGAAGCTGGAAAGTTCCAATTGAACACTTAACTTGAGGGAATGTTCTTTTAAAGGATTTTATACAATATAAGTATGATATGGTTTTCAAAATGCATATGCAATAAATAGTTTTGTTTTGTTTTTTTAAACTGCATTGCAGGGAAAAAGTGTTTTCCCATAAAGGACAAATTATTTGCATTTCGCAACTTCAGTTTTAAAGAAACTAATTAATTTCTTTACTTAATTCTTTGACAGTATTTTTCTCAACACGGTTCATGAAAAATTGTGTAAGTGCTTCTTTATCATATTAACTAGAATCCACAATTTCAGAATTTTCAACTGCTGTTTCATGACCATTAGGTAATTGTGTTTTTCTGAGAAGTAATTTTTTGTCAGTTACATATATGAAATCATCTTTTTCTTTCAAAATACTTTGTAAATGAATTTTCTAGTAAGTATAAACAAGATAAGGCTCTGCCTAGCTTTAATATAACCAACATGTTTACTTGCAATAGCTTATACTATATATAGTTCAAGAACTTTAAAATTTCTATTTATTAATTTACTTTTATTTTCTTAAGATATTTGCAAACAGAAAACTTGAATCAATATGGTCTTAATTTTATTTTGATAACAAAAACCTGAACATATAATTAATATATTGCTTTATAATCTTCTTTCTTCAACTTATTATACAGAAAATGTTTTACATATCATTAAATCTATTTTTTGTGATGACTTACTCAACCTGCTTTTAATAAGTTCTCCAGTTCATTGTGTTTCTGTATTAAGGTATTGGTAAGGCAAAGCAAACAGGATATTTACAAAAGAAGGTCATCCACCGGTGAAAATCAGATTTTTCCCTTGACAATCCTTGGAAAAGTCAGTATATCTAGAGAGAGAGAGAGAGCACTGGGAGGAAGAAGACCTAAATTTTAAGATAGTGATATCTGAGTTCCTGGGAAAGTTACTTAATATCTCTTGGGACTTAAAGTACTTTGTTGGCAAACGTCTATAATAAATAATGCGTTATGTGCCAAAAGCGTCTCTTGAGAAGCCTTCAGAGTTTAACATCTGAGCATAAAATATGCAGCTCACCGGACTGAAGCAAGGGGAAAGTGCTCAGGTGAAGGTGAACTGGGGTCCTTCCTCTGCGCAGCTTCATTGCAGAACTCTGAATGACCGATCCTGGAGCTTTTCCTTCACCATCAGGCCAACCATACTTTTCGATCAAGCAAGAGTTTGCGCTGCTTTCTCACGCTGGTACCTACTCATTTTTCAAATTATGTCAAGCCACAAATTCTATTCATTGACAACATTTCATTCTCTATCCTCTTAAGACGAACAAACATTTTTCTTTTTTTCCCCAACTGTAAAAAATCGAATTATGTCACCTCATTTCAAGGAAAAAAAATCCACAATGGCAACCAGACTCAAAACACTATTTGTATGCAAAGAGAGTTAAACTACTGGAAAAGTAGCCTTGCTAGTAGTGTGGTATCATTAAACACAGAACTAAATTTGAAGCAGAAGTAATAGAAAAAAACATATCTTGAAATGTGATAGGGTCCATTACGCTTCTTGATAAGATTACTTGCTTCTCCAAAACATTACCCAAAGGCACTTACAAAACTGAGGGAATATATTACACTGGAATTATCAGAACCTTTCTAAGTAGGTCAAATTTTGAAGCAAAAAAAGGCTTTCAAATTTTATGCAGTGTTACAAAAAGAAATCTTAGGAGTTATACAGCCAAGGTGCTAATAACATTTTTAAATATATATATTTTAAAAAAGTCTTACTCTTGCATAAATATTAAATACCATTTGAAATTCAGTTACATACCTGAGGCTGTTCTTTCACTGTCATTTCAATTCAATTTTTATTAATAAACTGAATTTTAATTACATAAAATTTTTATTCATTTGGAAACTTGAGAAAAGTTAGACTCCAAAAATGTCGAAAATCTAATTCTTATCATTTTGAATCAAACAGATTTAATCCTAACTGTACACATAAAATATATTTTCTCCCACCTACTAGGTTTTCGTGCATGGTGTTATAAAATCACAAAATTCTGGTACAATGTTTTAAATAAAAGTTTAGTTTTCTGATATGTAAATCAAAATAACAGATTTACTATTTGTTTTTGTAACATTT
>PVKE010046567.1:0-12212 GCA_004027555.1 Craseonycteris thonglongyai | reverse complement strand
GTGTGTGTGTGTGTGTGTGTGTGTGTGTGTGTGTGTGTGTGTGTGTGTGTGTGATTGCCTTTTTGCTCTTCCTTAATGGAGCTACACAGTGCAGAGTGTCTTGCAATGCAGACATTTCCCTCCTCCACTGTCACAAAGACCGCTTCTTGCAAACATGGCTTACCTCTCTCATTCTTCACTTAACCTCATTCTCACTGTTTCCTGAAAGGAATCTAGGTCTGGGGAGTGTAGGCAACTGCTGAGATTTCAATGTGTTCGCTGAGGGTGTACTCTCCCCTCCCAGGGGTGCCCTGTTTCTGGCGTTTTCTGAGCTCTTTGCCCTGGTGTTTCCTGCTGCTTGGGTGCCACTGTGCTCAGACTAATGGCTCTTGGCAGCCTTTCTACTAGTTTTACAATTTGAAAGTTTACTGTCCTTTCGTTTTGCCAAAAATGAAGTTTATTTCTATATTTTTTATTTACCTTTTTGCTTTTAAAGAGTTTCTAGGAAACCAAGGTGGAAACGTTGGCTTTCCTGTGTTCAGAGCAGAAATGTTAATGTGAGCACTGGTTACTCAGAAATGTGAACATGTAAGAAGTTGTAAAGAGACTGAAAGTGACCTAGGGTGACCAGGGCAGGGACATAAAAACCAAGAAAAACACCTGTGCACTCCGTATTTAGGTGAATGGTTACTAAATACTTGATTGCCCAAGAGTGAGCAATATCCTACTGGGGAAAAGAATATATATAGGAGGACTTCCAGCCTATTGAGAGAAAAGTACTCCTTACCAAGTCTGCATTTGTCTTGCAAAAATAGATAAGAAAATGGGTGTGATCACAAGACTCAGACTGGGCAAAACAGTCTTTTCTGAGGAAAAAAGGCACTTCCCTTCCCCAATCCTAAGGGTAAAATCTGACCTCCCTTATTTATTGGCACAATGTCAGGATGAGTTTGCAGAACATGTTGGGGTTAAAATAAGAATTTTATTGTCACCTTTTTATTGCTTCTAATGTAATGTAGTTATATGGGTACCCACTTCTACCTGATTCTGTCTAGATGCATCAATGTGATCATTTTTCTAAAGGCAGTGTCTTTTTCTCTGTTTATCAATAGCTTATTTTGTTCTCTCTCCAAAGTGGCACCCTACCCCAGCCCTGCCCCAGCCCCTAGATAATCCAAGCTACCAACAGTTTTTTAAAGATTTATTTATTTATTTATTTATTTATTTATTTATTTATTTATTTATTTTTGACAGAAAGAGACAGAGACAGAGAGAAGGAGGAGGGCCCAGAGCAGTCTCCATAATTGTACGTCATCAGTTCTCGACATGGTTTTGTTCTACACAGGTGGACAGGGGCCACGCAGGGCCCGAGCTGGGCTGGAGGCTTCATGCATGGGAGGCATGCTCCTGTGAGCTGAAAGCCAAACCAGGGGGCAAGAACCAAACTGGGGCCTCCTGTATGAGAAGTAAACCCCAGTTTAGCATATGGGTCTGCATGGTATGGGGCTGGGATTTGATCCTCAGACCCTGGGGCTACAAAGCAAGTGTTTAACCTGCTGAGCCACCCCAACTTCCCCCAACATTTTTGCCTTTCATATTTTTCTCCTTACTTATATAATCCTTTTCAGACACAGACACATACAAATATACCATTTTTGCCATTAGCTACTTTACAAAAACAAGATTATATTAAGTATTTTTTCTGCATCTAGCATTTCTCACTCAACATTACCTTGTGCTAATTCCCCAAAATTATCTTGAATAGCTTTAATTTGTCTTTTTAATGTCTGCATACAAATTCATCATATAATTATGTAGCATAATTTATTCAACCATCCCATTATTGATGGGCATTCACATAATTTCCTGTTTTTGCTGCCACAAACAATGTTTCATAAGACATTTACATATATTTTATGTACTGGTGCATTTGTTTCTAAAGGATAGATTTCTACAATTTGTAATTCCTGAGTCCAAGGAAATATATATTTTCCCATCTTAAAACTTCCAAATGGCCTTGTGAAAAGGCAGAAATACCTCATATTTCTTCCAGCAATGTATGAAAATCTCTTGTTCTCTACGTGCCCTCAATAAATATTTAAATCAGTTAGTTCTGATTTATATTATTTTCTTATCAGTCTTAAGATAATTTCCTCCTTCTTAGCAAACTTATGCCATGAAAAACAGGGTAGAGAGAGATTTTAAAAAGAAAGTCATGGTGTCAGTAGGTCTCTTATAAGACGATTTGGGGGTATTTACTCAGCAAATGCTTTTCAAATGCTTCTTATATGTGCAATAACTATAAAGCACTGGTCAAATTTTAAAATATGTAACTATGCCCATAGAAGCATGCAGTCCTGATAGAAATAAATTGTAGCACAGTGCCTCTATTTAGAAAGACCTAGAATTTGTTTTTCCTTAATGTGTAATTTCTTGAATCCTCAGTTTTCTCACCTATAAAATAATTTTGATGATATTACCCTCTCATTAGGATTGTTCTCAAAATTATATGAGGTGATGCATGTAAACCACTTAACACAATATCTGGCACAGAACAAGCACTCAATAAATGAAGGAATTATATAATTATTACTGTTACTACTACTATCTTTCAAGATTTATGTATGAGAATAGTGAATGATGAGATCAGATCAGTAGGTTGGGGCTAGAATGGGGAAGCTCCTGAATATCCCGTTATTTATTTTTAGATTGTAGATTCTCAAGAAAAATACCAATTTGATGAAAATGGTGCTGAAGAAACATCCCCTGGTCAGTCATCAATCTGTGGATAAATTAGGAATAAAGATGATAGCAACAACAACAACAACAACAAAATAATAATAACTGAGTAGGAGGTATATCAATCAGGTGCTTTTTCTTTAAAATAGGACTGATATTTGAAATATTCTTAAATGGCAAAGTATTGCCAATGACTAGGCAATGGAGTCATCAGAATGGTTGTTGGCTGTAAGCAACTCACACCACTCTACTAGTGTGCCAAGCTGAATACCAGTCCTATTCCTAACTGAGAGAGTACCTTCCAGGAAATGGCTGGAATTATAATCTAGTAACTCACATAAAAAGATATCTGGGGGAAGGTGGTTCTGGAGTTGATTAACTGTAACCTCGCAGAAATTGGCACGGCCAACTCATATCCCTCAGAACTCACCCTTCCACTGCACTCAGATACAAAGGCTTCCTATGACCAGCACTTACAGCTCTCTGCCTGTGGGCTCCCTCTGGACACAGGAGTGTTCTCATCCCATGTGTAGAGCATGCTGGAAGTACTAGGCAGGTAACACCCTGGGACCAGTGCTCAGATAATACCTCATAGGAACTGATGAATCTATGCTCTGGTTTCCTCACCTCTTGGTGGGACAGCTCTCAGAAGTGCACTACACATTATCTCAAAGTTCCTCAGCAGGACTGAGGCCCAGCTGTCTGCAGCAATAACCTGGCATTAGCATACACTCTGTTGGCCGCCTCCATTTCCCCATCACTTCCCCACTTCTCTACTGATGTTCCCACTACTTAGACTTTTAAGGTGACCAGATTTTAACATTGGTAAAGCAGGACACCATTGACTGGGGGGGAGGGGGTTGTTGATTAAAAATTTGGTCTATCTCCTGCCGTTCCCTAGCTTGTCGTGCATTCTTTCCAACAATCGGGACTTTTTTAAAACGCTGCAGGACGCGGGACAAATTGTTAAAAATCGGGACTGTCCCGCCAAAATCGGGACATCTGGTCACCTTAACTTAAATGTTTTTTTCAAGACTGGCTTCTTGAGGAGGCAAAATGCATTGACTTAAAACCTGGGGAATGCCCCACAAGATGGAGACTCCAACAGTCTTCTCATTTTATCAAAGAGAAAAAGAAAATTCCAGAAGGCTCACAACACCTTCTCCTTGCATATTATTGGCCACAATAGTGTCACATGTTCATGTCTAACTATGAAGCAATCACAAAGGGGAATGACTTTAACACAATGCATTTAGGTCAATCATGACTTATATCCCAGGGCACAACAGCAGATACTTGAACAAAATTGGAGCTATGTTACCAAGAAAGAACTAACAATCACTCCTGGGTAACCTTCAGTAGTCTTGTCTAAAAAAGTCTTTTCTCATAATTTGGACATGAGGCAAAGAGAAAGTCTACCACAGTGTTGACCATAAAAATCTTCATCTAAATCCTGGGCTGAATTCATTATCCAATGAATTCTGAGTCTTTCAACTTCCTTTAGAAAAACTGACAAGTTTTAGCATTCATCTCTGTGATTAACCTACCATGAATGTGATCTGCATATTTCTTACATGAAATTGGCTTAATACAGCTTAAGTGCCCACAATAGAAATAGCATTTTTCATAATAATTGGACATTCACATTGTTCTTTCCCTTCATTTATTGGAGTGCTCAGACATACATTAGGACCAGTTAGGAGTATATTTCCCATAAAACAATGCTTATTATGCAAAGTATTATAATATCATATACTTTACAAAATATTACAAAATATCCCCACAAACTTTCACATTGCACCTAATATAGGCATAGGATGGCTGCCTAAAAATCATTTATTAATATCCAGTCAGTCAGTCATGTAGCCATGATGAGTAATGATTGATGACTCAGACTGCAAAAGGTCTTTAGAGACAGAGTCTAGAGTATATTCTTATTTTTGTATGAATGTCTAATGAAAAGACCAAAGTGTTCTCTCCTGACAGCCAGGAGCTGGCTTAGAGCAGGCCTTTGACTCAGTGTAGGACCCTAGCTGCCATTTTTCTACTACGCTCTTCCTAAATCCCAGGCAACTGCATACTTCACTGAGATTATCTCCCACAGGTGAGAGCCTTCTGAGGAGGTCCTGAGAAAGAATTCCTCTTGGGGTGGGCCTGTCACATACTTCACTGCAGACGGGGGAAGAGAGAAGAGTGAGTGTTGGGAACACGGAGTTGCCAAACACTGAGCATGTCAGCATGAACTTGAGTCCAGGTGCTAAGGCTGTCAGTGATGTGAGAGGCACCAGGTGCTACAGTTCACCTTCCGATGCACTCTTTTATTTTTGTTGGCATGGAAATAAATTGGGTTCACTTTTTATTTCCTCTTTAAACGTCTTTTAAATTCTAACAAGATAGTGGAGGCAATTCCTTTTGCCACCCCAATCCAAATCCATTAAGGCCCACCCTGCATTTCATCAAAACCTCCTGCCCCTTTTTAAGCCACACAGTCATTCATGTTCAGTTTGTCCTAGAGAAAGAAAAACCTAGAAGTATCTGATAATTTCTTGTTGAGGGTGAGATTCAGTGAGAGAGTGTCAGTCAGATCAGAGCCCTTCAGAGATTGTCCTTGTCAATCGCTGCCTTGCTGCAGCAAGGAAGACAGGCTATTAGTAGGAATAGCCCCCTTTGGCCTTCACTAATAGGGGGAGCTGCAGAAAAGGGAGGGGTTGGTGGATTGGGTGAGGAGCTTGGGGAACCTCATCATTAGACATAAATGCAGGAATGCAGGAATAGCTCAGCAGGTTGAGCACATGCCTTGCAACAGCGTGGTCTGAAGATCGAATCTCAGTCCCAGCCCATGCAAACCTACATGCTGAACTGAGGTGCAACTGGTAACTGCTTGGATGGCCCCTCATTCAGTTCCTGCCCCACACAGACCCACATCCACCTGCGTGGAATGAAACCATGTTACAACTAGTGATGTACAACTAAGGAGACTGCTCTGGGCCCTTTCCTCTTCTCTCAATCTTAATCTCTCTCTCTCTCTCTCTCTCTCTCTCTCTCTCTCTCTCTCTGTAGCCTTCTCTCAAAAACAATAAAATAAATCATTAAAAAAAAAAGAAAGAAAAGAAAGAAATGCCAAAAGCCCTCCACTGAGGGAAAAAAACTTAAAGCTTCCAGCTCTCATCTTACAGAAGCATCAGACGTTGCACAGGAAAAGACTTGAAAGATTTTGAAGGTTTTTTCTACATGTTGTATTTTCCCTACATTTGTTACTTTATCCCTGTTTTTGTATAAGAACAGGAAAGCCCAACAGGGAAGTCCCCTGTGACCTGAATGCAAGCAGGCAGAGCAGAAGGACTGGGTCTCATCCACAGCTAGATTCAGGAGGAACAAAGGCCAAGAAATTGAATGAGTGGTAGCAGTTCTAAAGAGAGAGGAAGACAAATTGAGACTCTGAAGTGTTTCTGGGGAGAAAAAACAAGTGGTGGGGTTGTCCTTGACCTCAGAAAGGTCTATGGAAGTCATACCAAAGTCAGAATACTGGGAAGCACTATGTCAACATAGCTGCATGAATCTGTCTCAATCTACACTACCCAGTTGGTACCCACTCACTACTGAGCACTTGTGGAACTCAGATACATATCTGGCTTTGAAGACATCATACTACAAAAAAGAATATCAGATGTCCATTAATTGGTTTTTATATTGCATATTGAAATAAAAATGAATTTAATAGATTGAGTTAAATAAAATACATTATTAAAATTAATTTTCCCTTTTTCCTTTTATCAATTTTAATGTGACTAAAACCTTAAATTACATACGTGGCTCACATTATATATCCATTGGACACCATTTGTCTAGGTAGGCAAAGCGATACAGAATTTCAAAACTCTGGACAGGTAAGTTCAGCATACGGAAATTTTGCTCTACTCCTCTGGACCCCTGAAGCTTCGTGCTTCACAGAAAAGCACTGAAATCATCCTCAGCAGGAAGGTGAGGTAGGAGAGCTTAGGTCCTGATACTGACAACTAGCTTAGAGAATAAGCAAGGCATTAACTCTTCCTCTTGCCTCTAAAAAGTACTAATTTGGGGAGAAGCTGAAGGCATAGGAAGTAGGAAGCTGGGAAAAGCTTTCTTTTTGCAATTCCTTTCTTTTCCCCAATTATTTTTGCTTCTGTGTTAGCTCCATTTTGTCATGAAAATTTGCAACTTCTTGCTGACCTGACACAGACCAGGAAGTCTATTTCAATAAGCATGCCATCAGGATGCTCTGGGTGTGCTGGGTGCCCTCCTTTTGCGTCAAGCCATGAAGCTCAAAATCCTTTCATTACTCACTGTCAGGAGACAATTTGAATAATCTGGAAACAAACTTTGTTCTATTTACTCAAGTACTGAGGCTTTTCTTTATCCTATTGACTTCTTACCAGGATTTGCAGAACATTTTGTGAATTCTGGTTGATCGGTAGATTTTGATTTTCAAAAGTCTAATTTGGTTCAGTTGTGTGCTTTTCTTTTTTAAGGAAATTTATTCACCCAGTTAACAAAAATGAATCTCATCCAAAGGTATTTATCAGCAATTTGCCCCCTCCATGAACTCTCAGATAATTGAACAAGATAGATTTGTTTAAAACCAAAACAAAATACAGATACCATGGCAGAACTCTCTGCAGACTACAGAGGCATATAAGAGAGGGAGTGACCAGTTTTTTCTCTGGAGAGATCAGGAAATGTTCTAAAAGCCTTTGAGATCAGGCCCCTCCCCCTTTAACTAGTCTCCCCTACCAACACACACACACACACACACACTCCTGCCTCCCAAGGCTGAGATCCAAACTGGCATATCTAGATGCCTCCAGACATCTCCACTTGAGTTTCTCAGAGACATCTCAAACTTGACATGAACAAAATATATCTTACAAAAACAAAAACAAACAAAAAAACACACTGCTTTCCTATCACCTCAACTTTCCTTCAGTTTCCACATCTGTAAGTGACATCACTACCCACTCTGAAGCACAGCCTGATGGTGAGCCTCCATTTTCCTCCATGCCACCCTAGCTTCTCCATCTGTAAGTCCTGTCTATTCTGTGCCATCCTCATCTGTTACCTGGACTAATGCAGCTGACCCTACATGAACTCACTTCTCCACTTCTCTCCTCTCCATTCTAATCGCTAGGTAGCCGCACACATGAAATTCTTCAGTGGAAATCAGGTCACGTCACTTTACTGCTCATACCTACCAATGGATCCTTAATTGCACATGAAATAGAATTTCAAACACTTCTCTTAGAATCTGCAAAGATTTGTTAATCAGGACATAAAAGACACTAGCCATGAAGGGAAATAAGATAAATTGAATTACTTTGAAATTAATAACTTCTGTTCATCAAAGAGAAGTGAAAAGTCAACCCACTGAGTAGGAGAAAGTATTTGTAAAACATACTTGTACATCTAAGAAGGACTCATATCTAGAATATAAAAGAACTCAGACATATCAGTAAGAAAAATAGAGATTACTCAATAGAAAAATGAACCAATACTTAAACAAATGCTTGACAAAACAGAATATTCAAATGGCCAACATATAAAAACAGGCTTGGCCTCTTTACTCACAAGGGACTAATTAAAGCCATATTGTAAGACAGCTATACCCATGAATAAGACAGAAGGAATAATACCAAGTGTTGGAGGGGCTGTGGAGAAACTGGAATGCTCACACACTGCTGGTGAGAGTGTAAATGGCACACAAAAATAATTTTGGCAGTATCTATTAAAGGTAAATATCTGCAAACCCTACCCCCCAGTAACCGTGTCCTTAGGCACACACACACACACACACACACACTCACACCAGAAATATAGACACACATACATATACCTAAAGACATGTACAAGATTTTTGTTAGTAGTCTATTAATCAATATGCTCAAATTGAGTATTGACCAAATGCCCATTAAGGGCAGATGAATAAATAAATTTTGGTATAATTACATAATTGACTATTCAATAGCAATGAAAACAATTTCAATCACAGAAGAAATATGGTTGAATCTCAAGATCATACTGCTGAGCAAAAGACAACAAAAGATAGCTTACTCTATGATTTGTTTATACTACATTCAAAAGCAGCAAAACTATTGAATGCTGTCATAATGTCACGTTAGTAACACCCTTGGGCCATCTCAACTACAAGGAGGATAGCAGGCTGCTTCTGGCTACATTCTGACTGCAGTGTTGGTTACATGGGTATATGGGAAGAAAACTGATAGAACTTATAGTTTGTGTGCCTTTCTGTATGTATCTTAAACTTTAAATAAATATTTAAAAAACAAAAGAATTCAAACTTCCAACCACAACTTACAAGGCCCTACCCTCTCTCCAACCTCACCCTGAGCTCCTTTCTCCTGACTTTCACTGCTCCAACCCAATGCCTTTTTTTAAGCTTCTCAAATACAAGTGTACCAAGTACATTGTCACCTCAGAACGCTTACTTATTTTGTTCTCTTACTGAATACTCTCCCCTTAACCTTCACCAATCTAGCTCCAATCCGCCTTGACTCCTAAACTCAGGTGTCTCCTCTTCTTGGGCAAATCATGCACACAGTAGATTTCCATCTGTTATTTCCTACCTCAACCCCCTGTTTTCTTCCATCATAGCACCTATCACAACTTGCGTTATTTTATTTGTCTGTGCAATTTTGTCAGGTGTTCTTTCTGGTTAGAATGTTAGTTTCACAAGGTGCAGACTGTCTGAAGAATGCACCATAGTACCTCAGGACAATGGTGACTACCTCGTCCATCCTGATTTTAAAATCTAAACACCAGCATCTTAGCACACCCCTCAGTCTGCAGCAAAAATGAGATGGTTGACCATTTTCATCAGTATGTAGCCTGCTGCCACTACATAATAAATAGTAAATGTTGAACAAATAAATTTTTTAAAGTGTTGTTCAGGTGAACAAGAAAGGAGCAGCTATGTAACATTTATTTTCCAAAACTGAAGTTGAAAGAAAAGAAAAGAGGTCAGGATGGAGGGGATCTCATGCCCAGCAGGGCCTTTGTAATGTGTTGACTATATTTGATTACATATTTGTGCAACTTGGTAATGTGTCACACTTTCAATATTGCTTCTGTGCTTGGTTGATTGGTAACTCTTCCCCAGGGCATATTTCACTTCTTGTAAAGCAACCCACTGAAAGACAAGGTAACAGGCATTGCCTGAAAGAAAACATGCTGGTCACAACATGTCATTTCAATGATCTGACTTTGTTACCATCCTTGGGAGGTTGAAGTCTTTCAGAAAACTCACCATTATTCTGTCAGGTAAAGCAACTTTGCAGCCCCCGCAAGTAGTATGGACAATTTTCATATCCCTCTAGCATGTCCCTTTAGGATTACAGTTTCCTCAGCAGGTAACAGCAACAGTTTCTGAAACTGAAATGATGCCCAAAGTGTATGGCTCTTCAGCTTTCACTCAAGCTCTCCTTTTTAAGCCACTGAAAGCCCTGGCATGGCTTCCCATGAGCAGAGTTACTTCTTGACCTGGTATTCAATACTCTCGTGTTAATGAAAGGATTAGCAAGCCAAATTCAACTGAAATGAAAGAGCAGCAATTTTTATGGCTGGGAGTTACAGGTCTGTCCAATGGGAAATCACAGGGCCCACAGAGCACTGGATTCTCCTCACTTCTCATTTCTCAACACAGTCTTACAAATTTTCTATGATCCAATATTCCAACCTGGCTTTATTGGGAAAAACATTTGCAAATAAGCATGTTGTATTGCTCGTTTTTCAAATTCTGCATCATAACATTTCTGCCTTGTGATTCTGCAGTTTTCCTCAATTAAAAGTAGAAACAATTTTCCCACACACAGATATTGGATGTAGCCATTTGACTTACTTTAGCTAGTGAAATGTGGGTGGTTTTGTCATTGATCCAAACATAGATCTTAGGAGGTATTACATAATGCACTCATGCTTTTACTATCCAGTCATCACATGTATCAAGTAACTCACAGATATAAAAGGAATGAAGGGAGAATATCTGGACTCCACCCACAGCTTCCAGACAAGGAAACATAGATCAACCAACCCTCAACTAATATGCAGATGAATAAGTGAGAATTTGGGTTTGTTTTTAGCCACTGAGGTGAGGTACTTGGTTTAGACAATATTTTGTGGTAAAAGAAAATTGATGCAATGAAAATGAGACTATCTATGGTATTGTCTTAAACATCCTAATAAGTCAACTTCACCATCCCCTTCCACAAGGTCAGTAGCAAATTTTTGGCAAACTAAGTCATTGCTGACCCATAAAAACTTATTGATCATCCACTATATATCAAGCCCTGAGAGAACAGAGGTTAATACAACAAAGTCTCACTTATCCTGGAAGAGCTTATGTTCTAGATGGGCTATAGAACCCTAAAAAATAGTGTTACCATAATGTGGTAAATGATAAAATTATAAAATGTACATCATCGGTTCAGAAATATATTAAAACCTACAACTCAGATATTATACGAGAGCTCAAGAGATTGTCAACAAGGTGAAATTGCTAATATAGGCTAATGCTGGGTGACTCTAACTGACCCAAACCTTTTGCTCATAAGATAAAAAAAAAATCTCTATTATCATATTAGCTCACCAATTGGGATATTGAGTATCTGACATCAAAGTTGAGAGTGGAAAAGGAAGGAAAGAAAAAAAATGACATATTTAGATATTGTAGTGTATCACCAGCAGATTCCCAGACATACTATGGCATATAGACCCATCAATTACATAAACTCCCAGCAAGTTCAAATAAAACAAACAAACAAACAAACAAAGAGGTCATCATATAACCACAAAGCAAATCAGAGAAAAGAGCTTCCAGTGTCAGACAATGCTTGATCCAACTCTAAGGCTGAAAATATCAAGAGAGATTAAGACTGCTTTTGGCTTTAAATCTTCAGGTTATGTATTCCTTCTGACAGCTACAGAACCTAGAAAGGCAGCAACCAAAAACCAGGAACCCAGCAGTCCTTTCAACCATGGCTCTCCCTCCCCAAAATGAGTTGTTAACACCTATTTGTATACTTGGAAGCCTAGAGTTTGTGTTATGGTCTGTGAAACATTAGCATGGGCTCCTGGAAAAAAAAAACACAAAAGAAAAATCTGATTTACAAATTATCCATGAGGCCCTCCTTTGTGAGAAAACATTTTATCTGAAACTCAGATCCAGAATGAATCCCTATCTCAAGTGACATGGAGAGTGATTAAGGTTATGCTGGTCTGTCTGAAACCCAGGGAAATGATTGTGATATTTGCAGACTTAAGTTTTAAGAATTAGAAGTAACAACATGCACACTTTAACATGTTCCCACTGTGATGGTAAATGATAATCCTGTTGTCCAAGAGACACCGCTTTCCATGAGTAAAAGGCCATGCAGCAAAAAGATGGAGAGCCCAGGATGGAGAGCCCAGGATGGAGAGCCCAGGGATGGAGAGCCCAGAATGGAGAG
>PVKE010046566.1:0-12217 GCA_004027555.1 Craseonycteris thonglongyai | reverse complement strand
CCCAGTTCAGTTCTCTCTCTGTCTCTGTCTCTGTATCTCTCTCTCTCTCTCTCTCTCTCTCTCTCTCTCTCTCTCTCTCTGTCAAAAATAAATAAATTAATAAAAAAAAGAAAAAACTTTAATCAAAACCTGAATTGAATAACATAATTGTTTGACTTTTTACATACATTCTTTTTTTAAATTGTTTTTGACATAGAGAGAGAGAGAGAGAGAGAGATAGAGAGATACAGAGACAGAGATAGAAGGTGGAGGGCCCAGAACAGTCTCCATAGTTGTACACTATTGGTTTTTCCAAATAGTTTCATTCCAAAGGTGGGCAGGGGGCTGCACAGGGCAGGAACTGGGCCGGGGTCTCATCCCAGTGAGAACTGAACTGGGAGCACTCCTCAGTTCAGCATATGGGTTTACACAGGCTGGGGCCGGGATTTGATCCTCAGTCCCCGGGGCTGCAAAGTGAGTGCTTAACCCACTGAGCCATCCCGGCTTTCCCCCATTCTTTTTTTAAAAGCTTATTTTTTGAGAATAGTTTTAGGTTTACAATTGAGAAGGAAGCACATAAAGAAGCTGTAGTACATATACATGTAAGAAAAGATGAAATACTCCTATCTGTACCAAAATGGATGAACCTTGAGATCATCACGCTAAGCAAAATAAGCCAGACAGAAAACACCAAGAACCATATGACTTCACTCATATGTGGAATGTAAAATTGATAGCAACAAAGAAACATAAACATATGGACACAGTTAATAGTTTAATGGTTACCTAAGGGGGATGGGGGTGATGCAGGAGGGAACGGGGAGCTAAATATATGGTGATGGAAAGAGTACTGACTCTGGGTAGTAAACATATAATGCAACACATAGACGAGGTACTATGGAATTGTATACCTGGAACCTATGTAATTTTACTAACCAATGTCACCCCAACAAATTTAACAATATAAAAAGAGATTTCTCATATAGCCCCAAACCTCACATATGCATACTTTCCCCATTATCAACATCATTCATCAGAATAAGATATTTTTCTTTCTTTCTTTTTTTTTTTTTTTTTAGCAAAGATGAACACCTATGTTGACACACTATAATCACCATCCAGAGTCCATAATCACCCATACCTTAGGGTTGACTCTTGGTGTTGGACATTCTATGAGGTTTGGATAAATATATAAATGATATGTATCCATCATCACTATATCATACAATGTACTTTCACTGCCCTAAAAATCCTCTTTACTCTGCCTATTCATCTCTTCTCCCCCAGCCACCAGCCAACACTGATCTGTTTATTGTCTCCATAGTTTTTTCCTTTTTCAGAATGTCATATAATTGAATCACTTTTACTGAGACATACCAGATCCTGAATGACCTCCCCTCTCTGCCTCTGTAGCTTTTACCCTCGCTTTCTGTACTCCAAACACACTGGACTTTTTTTCTTTTCCATTGTATCACCATGTTCCTTCATGTCCCCATCATTTCTCCACGTTTCTCCCACTACCAGGTACAGTCCACCCCTAGATCCCCTTTGTTTGGCTGTCTGACTTCTATTTACCCTGCAGAACATGACCTCAGTGACACTTTCTCACAGAGCTAATGCTTTGTCCTCAGACCAAGCTAGGTTCAATTTTATATAATCTCACAATACAGTACATCTCTCCAGGTTATAATTTAGTGAATTATTCATGCAATTGAATAATGTTCACCCCATAACAAGATATTAAGCTCCACTGCTTATTGCTGGATGTCCAGCATATAGTAGGTATTCAATGCAATTTATTCATTCATTGAACAAACATTTTCTTTTAAGAACCATCCCAATTTTATAATTTGAAGGCCTCCAATATATTGACACATCTCTAATCACTATCCTACTATTTAACCCCTTGACATACAAATTAAATAAAATTTTATGTGAACAAAAAATACTATTTCTTTTTCAATTTAACATTTGCAGGTGCAATATCCAGTATTGGATTCACATAACTTGTAAACTTTGATTCCAAATCCAGCACGTTTGGTAGCTATAAATTGCACGTAGCTCAACCATCCTTTGAATTTCATCGGTGATTCATCTAAGGAGACATCTTTATCCAGAGTGTATAATGATTCAAACTTATCATTCAAATAGCCTACTATACTTCACATGTTTCATATTGTCTTCTTTACATACAGTTTCATTACCCTCAATGTGAAGAAAATGTGATCTAGCCAAGAAACATTTTCAAGGCATAGTTTTCAAAAATATTGGTCTTTAATATTGCTCTTTTTGACCAGTACATATCTATTTCAGATTTTTGTACTTGTGACAATACACACATAACAAAAGGTATGCTTTCATTTATTTCATCACTTGTTATTGGAAGCCATTTCTCATCCTTTGTTGAGTTCTGGTCCTTTGTCTTTTGACCTGCATATCTATTTGTTTCTATGTTTGTCATTTCAAAAATAATTATCACTTAGCACTTGTTTCAAAACATAAAGGGTGTAGGATTTGTACCCAATCTTCCTAAAACTAAAGTGTTTATACCAGCAATTGGATAAATGGTTTTCCAATTCCATTCTTCATCTCCTGAATCACAATCATCACTGCTTGATACAGATATAGGTCTTGCACGTTTATGAACATTATGTTGGGTAGGGCTACCTTCACTTGAATTTGAATCTTCTGTTGAATAACCAGCTGTGAGAATTTGTTGAATATCAGTCTTGTTGTTTTCACTTGAATACCCCATTTGGCTTTCAGTATCACTTTTGTACAAACTCAAAACAGACATCTTAAAGGGATTATTTCTACAGTTCACACTTTAACACTGAATACATAATGATTTCTTGATAATATTTGCATTATAACCACTCAAAACAAAATAAATCTGCACGAATCTCGGAGACATCAATGTTTACAATGGCTTAAGAAACACATGACATAATCTGAGACGTCTTTATATGTTAAGGGATTAATGGAAGATCTGTCCCTTTTTAAGAATACAACCCCAGGGGAAGCCGGGATGGCTCAGTGGGTTAAGTGCTCACTTTGCAGCACCGAGGACCAGGGATCAAATCCCGGCCCCGGCCCGTGCGGAACCATATGCTGAACTGGGAGCTCCCCCAGTTCAGTTCTCTCTCTGTCTCTGTATCTCTCTCTCTCTCTCTTTCTCTCTGTCAAAATAAATAAATATATATATATATATATATTTAAAAAAAAAAGAAAAAGAATACAACTCCAGAATATCTTTTTGCTCTCTAGGACTTTTCTGGAAAGGTTATCCATGTGGCATTGCTGGCCTATTGTCTGCTGACCAGTGAGGCAGAGAATTAGGTCATTGGCCTTCGCAATGAGAAGGGGTCTTTGCCAAGCTTTTTCCTAATGCGTGAGAGCCTGGTGCAGACCAGGAGCACTTACTTGGTGAATTGTTGACTCCGACAGGAGTAGGGCTGCTCTTATCAGCAGCTGTGCAGCTGAATTCTGGAGTCTAGTTAAATATGTTGCTACTTGCTCTGAGCCTACTTTCCAGGTTTCTTGGCTAACTTCTGAGATGAAGAAGCAGAGATACTAGAGGTGGCAAGACTACCTTAATTGGTTCCATATATTCTCCACATGTCCAGAAAGAAGCCAAATAGCTGGCTGACACCCAGTCTCCTCTCCCTGTGGCTGACTATTGTAAGAAATAGATTGACTGATATTGTAGGTTGGAAGGCTATTTTGTAGCCAGCTTCCAAGACACTGTAGCAAGGAGCATAATTGGCTGATAGCCTCCAGCAGCCACACTTTGGGATCTTGCCTAAGCCACACCCTCGTGGGTTTCTCTTAGCCAATGATTGATTTGTTTTGAACCAGCACTCCACCTCCCCCACCCCAAAAATTCTGGCTTTATTTTCCCTTCAACAGAGCTGCGTCTCCTCTCAGCTTTGCACAATACTATTGTCAACTTCAGACACAGGTCCTGGTAGCATTTGAAGTAGGGGATAATATCCTGGGGTCACTGGGTCTATAGGGTACAGTTCTGGTTGGACTCAGCATGGGCACCATTCATGGTTGTTTGATGTTTTTAGGGAAAAGGGAAAGATGGGTAGAAAGTGCTTGCTCACAAATCCCCCTCCTGGACATTTGAATGAGAAGGCCTCTTGCCTTGCTCACCTTGTACTTCCCTTCACTGATGGCTGGTTCTGATCCAGAGTTGAACTTTGGCCCACAAATGTATAGTTACTCAAGTTTCCAGAACCCTGTGCTTTACCTACTGCTACTTATGAGAATGACAGGTTGTCACACTGTTCATCCTACTGATAACTGAATTTCACATAGAAAATATGCTTGTCCTGCCAATGTCTAAATTTACCGTGAGATACAAAGCATTCACAGGATAGTCTCAGAGCAAAATCCTGATCGAATCTATATATCTTCTATTAAAATTGCATTGGAATTATTTTGATTGCAATACAAGAAATCAATCTCATAATCCTCAAGCCAAAAATGGAGGGTAGGTTATAACTTAGATAACAAGGAAGTCCAATGGGTAGATCTGCTCTACACATTGTTTCTTATTAATGGTACATGGAAACCTCCAACATCTCTAGATTATCTGGTCCTGATACGTGGTAATCTAAGAAGAAAGAGCATATTTAACATTAGGTCCAGTAAAGTACCAGGGAGAACTGGAACCAGCCTGCTTGAGCCATAAGCCCATTTCGGAACCAATCATCATGGCTAAGTAGTAAAGGTGTTCTATGTAGAAAATATTTGCAAAGTATATAACAGACAAATAATATGAATTGTTTACATCCAGAGTATTTAAAACAGTCTATATATTACTAATAAAAATAAAAATGACCTAAGAAGAAAACAGACGAAAGCCACAGAATAGGAAAATGAATAACAATATATATAAGAAATATACTCATTACCAATAGTATTTAGTGAAATAAATGTCAGTTAAACAAAATATTAATTTTAATTTAAATGTAAACATTCATAGGTAAGTGTTGATGAGAATGTGGAAGAATGGGTTCCCTCATAAGTTGCTAGGGAGTAGTTATATATACTATCTTACATTCATGATTTAGAACACTTCATCACCAAGAGAAATAATGAGGTAGGTCTGTATATATTATCATAGAAAAGTCTCCAAGACATATTTTTCAGTGGGAAAAGGGAAAAGGCAATTCCCATAGTAGACTGTTCAGAAGCCATGGAGGTGCGCCTTTAGGACAACCTGCTGTTAAGACTATAATTGGCTGACAATCCACAGCTGCTCACTCCGTAGACTCATGAGGCCAAAAAAAAAGAGGGTGATACCAACACAAGGGGGGAAAAAAATCTCAGAACAGTTCAGTAAGTGCAGTGGTAGAGATGTGCACAAAAATATTACGGAAGCCCAGATGAGGCAAACCTAACACCTTGAGAAGACATGGAACTTTGAGTCTGGGATGGCTCCTAGGAGAAGGCGATGATCAAGCTGAGATAAGTGTTAACTGGGTGAAGAGTCAGGGAAAAGCATTGCAAGAGGCTGGAATAGTATAAACCATTCATGGAGGCCAGAAAGCTGTTTATAGGAAACCACCAGCAGGTTGCTAAATATTAAAACAAGAGGTACAGATGGGTTATAAAACATGAGGCTAACAAGGTAGAGTCTGGCAAAGCTGCCTATATATTAAGGAGGTTGGAATATGTTTTTGTGTAATGAGGAGCTACTTAAGGCTTTTGAGCAAGAGAGGCTATCTGAACAGGGTTAAGGGGATGGTAAGACACAAAGCAGAGAAAACGTCAGAAAAGATGAATGTCTATAAAGGAAGTTGGGATAGTGTGGTGCTAGTTGAAGTCAAAGGAGGGGAAGAAATCGAGGACTATGGAATGGGTACAATCTGTAGGTATTGGTGATGGGATGGATGTAGGAGGTGGAGTAAGAGCCGGGGGATGGGAAGCAGGGATGGCTCAGTGGGTTAAGCGCTTACTTTGCAGCTCCAGGGATGGAGGATCGAATCCCGGCCCCGCCCGTGAGGAACCATATGCTGAACTGGGGAGTGCCCCCAGTTCAGTTCTCTCTCTGTATCTCTCTCTCTCTCTCTCTCTCTCTCTCTCTCTCTCTCTGTCAAAAGCAATAAAAAAAATTAAAAAAAAAAAAAAAGGAGCCATAATTAGACACACCGGGGGCTCTGGTATGAGTGCAGGAGAGATGGTGAGCTGAATCAGAAAATGAGGACACCTATGCCTCAGGGAACACAGTGATGGTGTCCAAAGGCATCTGGTATTGTCCTTCTGTTGCTGTCTTAAAAAGGATTCGAAAGGGATTTTCTTTCCCTTGTTCCTCCAGCGCTACACTTGCGTTACTGGCCTAAGTGGATACGCACCAGCTGGCCACGTCCATCATTACAGCCAAGTCTGAGAATTCCTGATTATACTTAGAGCCTGTGGAGCTGCTGACACAAACAGTCATTAGCAGACGACCCTTTTGTAACAAACTATGCTTTAAAATGTAAATTGCGGGGGCAATTTCCTTGAGTTGTCCAGAAGGAACTTTCTCCTGCTTGAGCCTGGATTAATCATGAGAGAGCTCGTCAACATTCCACTGGTGCATATTCTTACCTTGGTTGCCTTCAGCGGGACTGAGAAACTTCCAAAAGGTTGGTTCAAGCCATTTTATCTCATTGCCTTGTCACAGTTCTAAAGTGCGTGTGTGTGCTCTGATCATGACCAGTTCCTGTTATGGCGGGCTTGGGTTTTACTTGGTGAAGTGGGAGTGAAACGTATGGAGAGGGAGAAAACTATATACACAAGCAATTGATTGATGATCTTTCTACCTGTACCCCTCTCCACCTTAAGTTGTACAATAAAAAGTTTAGCCACAGTATGTGCAAAGAGAGCTCTCACTTGTAGAGGAAACATTAGCAGGTAGAAACGTTAGATCGAAAGTTATCAAGGTCTTTTTTGTTTATGTGTATGTCAAACTTCAGGGTGATATAAGGGGTGATGAAAACCTTTGTGCTCAGGTTTGGCAGGAATATACCCAGCCCTACTCTAAGACATCCATCCAGAGTGTTTCCTTCTGAACAAAAGTCATTTCTATTTTCTGTTTTAATTTTACAAGACTCTTCATAAAACTTTAAGTTCCTAAAAAAAAAAAAAAAATTAGAATGAGAGAAAGATGCACACAATTTGTTTATTTAATAAAAGCATGAAGACAATGAGTTCTCCATAACTTTGAGGCCGAGTCATGATTTGGCTTGGCAAGAGACTATGAAAGTTTTTTTTCAGAGCCTTTGGAATGTACCGGAAATAACACCACCTCAGGGGAAAGGAAAGCAACTTAAGAAACCGACAAACACCTGTTGCAGGAGCAAGAATGTCCACAGTGATATGGTTTCTGGCCAGTATACTATGAAACTGACACCAGTGTATTTCAAATCGGGAAGGAAAACTGGAAAATGTGTGATTTGTGAAGTGACTGAGGCTTTGTAGAAATCTTTTTTTTTTTTTAAGCTAGAAGAAAGTAGATTGAATGATATCAGTTAAAGTTTTCCCACTAAAAGTAGCACAGCAGAGTAAAAAGAGTACTGTGTTTTATGACACACTCTAATTACTTTCCCATTTATATTATTTTATCAAAGAACTGAACATGCATGCATTGAATATCTAAGTGACTGTAGAATGTGTATGTAGGTGGGAAACAGCTTTAGATTTTGTGGTTCACTAAAATTTCTGGAGCCACAAGGCCAAGAGTTATATTCAGCTTATTCCACAAGTCTGATTTCATAGACATGTTGTTTCGTTGCTTTCTTTTTCCTTTTTACATGAGCAGAACAGTACTTCCAAGTGTATTTAAATATCTAATTGCCAACCAATACTTTAAGATAAGAGAGAATTGAGATCTTTTCAAATAGCTAATAATAGCCAGAAAGACTTGACGTTGGCCTAAGATTATTTTAATACTTCCTGATCGTACAACGGACATCCGGTAAGGCAGCACCTGGGTGCTTGGACCTATGGATTGTTATAAATCTTATCGGTTTCATTCTAAACCACAAAGTTACGTAAAAATGACATGGTGAAATGTTAGCATTTACTAAATTTCAGTCTCCTAAGGAGCAGTACAATTGATTTTGATGGCTCAAATTAGAATTTGGTGCCTGAAAAAAAAGAAAATCCCTCTCCATATGAACATCTCTTAATTTATGTTCCAGAAAGAAATAATTTCCAGTTTTCAGACTTTACAGGTAAAGCCCTTAATTCAAATGTACACTATCTCTATTTTGAAAACTTCAAAACACGGCAGCAGAAAAGTAACAAAGTCAACCATTCTGGTTTCTAAGTAATCAGATTATTTCTCCAATTTTACTTGTTTACAACTTATTTACTACTATAGTTAGGTTGTAAAATCAAAAAATTAAAACAGTATTTTGCCTACTCTATGGTATTCATTGTAATCTAGAATAGTATGCATTTAACATCAACCTTAGCCCAAAACACCAGGCCTACCAGAGCAAGCATCCATTAACTATGTGACCCAGTTATGAGAATAAAAATTATCATAAAAATACAGTCACTAAACTTCTAAATGTCAAGTGCATGGAATATGATGGTGAAAAAAAAAAAGAAACAATGATATGCTCTTATCTTAATACTTCTTAAAGTAATAAAAATGTTCCATACAAATTATCTCATAGTTGTTTTCTGTATTCTTGGAAGAAGGGAGTTTTTTAGATTGTATACATTTCATCTGAAGTTCTTTCTCATAAATGGATTGGGGAATTTGCATCATAATGTATTACAAAATAGATAGACATTTAAAATAACGCAAGAGTATTGAGTGAATTCTTTTCTGTTGGCATGCTATTTCCTCAATACAATTAATAACTGACTATAGAATTAATAACTTATTTTAGTTTTGTTAAATTGAAATTGTAATGTTCAAAGACAAGGGGAGAAGTCACTACCTTTCTGGATTCATTTTGAGTAGTGATACTTTCAACAATGAGCTTAATATCATAACCCACAAGTAGGAGAATTTACAAACCATCATGTATGGAAGTAACCAATGTTTCACTGAATATTTGCCTTAACCATATTTAATACTTTATCAGGATGTCTTAAGTGTACGGTGGAATTTAAATTCTTTGGGGTTATAGGAGTTAATGTAAGTAGCAAAGAATTTTTAAAATATGCACCAAGGACTCCTGTCCAAACTCCACTTTTGAAATTATCCCATTTACTACCATACCTAGAAGTTTCTGAGTTTGAGTGATTTACCTTTAGATATACAGGGTCTGGCAGAAATAATGCCCCTTTTTATGAGCTGGTAAGGTTCTGACAGAGCGTTACTTCTTCCGGACCCTGTATTTGAATCACCTCCTCTTCTAAATATTATGTGTACAGGGATGGGATTCAGACTCGACATCTGACTAATTCAGAGCAGGCACAGCTGTTACTGAAATCCAGGACACCGTGTCCTGGATGAATATTTTATATTGATGTGTACATTGAGAGAGTAACTCATTGCATGTTTGGAGAAATACAGTTGCTTAAATAGTATTGACCTCAAAGAACAGAAAGAGCAGAAATGTCAAGATTTCTGCCATATTCCCAAAGACAAAGTAGGCAACTTCATGGCAAGATATGACTTGGACTTGTGGTCACAGGGGGAAAGTGACAAGTGAGGGGAGAGTAGAGGACTGGAAGGAAGTGGTATCCTTTAGGAAGATGAGAGGAGTGGTCCAGAGAATGTAGAAGGACTACCTGGGCTATGCTGAGGACCCAGCTGGGGCTGGGGACTGCACGTTTACAGTGGCCCTGATCTGCATTGTTGTTTCACTTTATCCAAGCGTACTGTATGAATGTAGAAGCAGCAAGGATAGCCGGTTGGATTAGTTCAAGGTTGGTGATTCCCAGGGTCAGGGCAGCGAAAGGAGTAGAGAGTAAGGGTTGAGAGTCTGTGGCAACATACCATGTGGCAGAAGTTGAAGAATGAAGACAGTGAAATGAGGACATTTAAGGTCTGGAAGAGAATATTAAAGCCAAATTGATTTTCCTAGTCTCCACTGTCTTTGCATCTTCAGAGAAGGCGTGGAGTCTCTGCGAGCCTGTTTCCTCCTAAAATGGAGAAGTGCTTACCAGTGCTGCACATGTAACGTTATGTACTACGCTAAGGATTGTCAATGACTGGTGAAAAGATCACTCCTGGATACATGTACCTTTTAGAATTTAAGGTGACCAGATTTTAACATTGGTAAAGCAGGACACCATTGACCGGGGGGGAGGGGGTTCTTGATTAAAAATTCGGTCTATCTCCCGCCGTGCCCTAGCTTGTCGTGCATTCTTTCCAAAAATCGGGACTTTTTTAAAACGCCACAGGACGCGGGACAAACTGTTAAAAATCGGGACTGTCCCGCCAAAAGCGGGACGTCTGGTCACCTTATTTTAGATGAATCCTTATGACATTATGCCTTACTCCAAAGAAATGCCCTCATGAGAGGCCATTTCGGAAATTCTAACAGGCTGAGCCAGAACTTCTACCTGTCTGTACCCAGTGTCATTCTTGAAGGCAAGGGCTGAGAGTGTGTTCTGTGACAGAGTTAATGATACAGCGTAAGTGACATTGAGATTATCAACGAACCTTATAAGTTCCAAAGACATCATCATAAAAAAATAACTTTTATGTTATTACATCACCAGTAGAATGAATAGTCTAAATTTCTAAGACATGCCAAACAATAAGGAATACTGAATATCTTCTTACTTTGGGTGATTTGGAAAATTGCCAGTAACAAAGTGTTTTCTCATACTGAGAAAACAATACTGTATTCATGATGCTAGAAAAACATGAATATGATCCAAGTCTGAAACCTAATGTTACTAAAATAGGATGAAGTAAACACACCTGACTTCTTTGCTTACTCCATCGTCTGGTTGTGTTAATCAGCAACTCGATCAGAAATTGGGGGGTCAATGACCATGGGCAAGAGACCATCAAAGGGGTAATACCATGTTCTTCTCATCATGCAGCTAGTATTCAAGTTAAGCTACTCTTCAGGTCCAGAAAAAGGTTGTGTTCATTTTCATGTATTTGTTATTCATGTGGTCCTTGGATGGAGGGAAGAAATAGTGCCCTCGCTTAAACAGGCTCTGGCTGAGATGAAAGCTGAGTAGCAGAATGAAAGAAAGTAGTAAACAGGATACGGTCTGCTGAGTCAGCAAGTGTCACTAAATACAACTATGTGATTGTGTTGGTAAAACCTTGAGAGCCAAATTTTGGGGGGATAATTTGGACTATGGGCAAAATGGACTTAGCCAACTATATTCTGCCAATAGAAATGAATATTGATGTAAACCTTGTCTCCCCTGTCTGTGAGTAACTAATACTATGCTGAAGACATGGTATAGCTGAGAGTTAAAAGATAGGAACTTAAAGCCAATTTTAACTTTGAAGTTCAGCTCTATGATTTTGTACTTTTGTTATGTTTACACAAGTTATTTAACCATTCTTAGCTTCCATTCCTCATCAGCAAATGAGGATAAGAACAGTATTTGCCTTTATCTTTGTAGTGATAAATAAATGAGATAGTGAATGAAAAATATCATGCATGGCCTACAGAAGGTTATTAGTTTTAGATGCTCAAATTATTCAAAACAGAGTCAAATTATGTAAGACTGTCATACTACTAAACATTATGGGAAGGTGTCAACTTAATAATGTCCTTAGTAACACCTCACATATTCCTCCATGTCTAAGTTTGTCAAGACAGTCTAACATTTACTTCTTTGACCTTAACTGATCTCAACAGAGTTTGTGTCACCTCATCAGAAAGATGATATTTATAGTATAACTATTACCTCTGCCACTTCTGCATCTGTATATTGAGTGAGAAGAAACTAATGGATAAAATTTATTTTTTATAAAAATAATTCATGCTCATTAAGAATGAATTTGAGGGGAAGCTGGGATGGCTCAGCAGGTTAAGTGCTCGCTTTGAAGCCTCAGGGACCAAGGATCGAATCCCAGCCTGGCCAATGCGGACCCACATGCTGAACTGGGGTGTGCCCCCAGTTCAATTCTTGCTGGGACCTATGTGGGAGGCTCCTGGCCCAGTTCCTGCCCTGCGCAGCCCTGTGCCCACCTGTGGAGTGAAACTATATGGAAAACTAATGTCAACTATGGAGACTGCTCTGGGACCTCCCCCTTCTCTCTGTCTCTCTCTGTCTCTGTTTCTCTCTGTCAAAAATCAATAAA
>PVKE010046565.1:0-12216 GCA_004027555.1 Craseonycteris thonglongyai | reverse complement strand
CTCCCATCTTCTCTTTCTCATTTTCCTTTATCCCCTTGCACCTTGTTATTCTTCTACTGATTTATTTATTTATTTATCTAGGGCAGATTTACCTACTATATGGCAGAATCAGAATATTTTATTAAGAATAATGAGTTCTGGGCCTCACTCCAGGTAGGTTTTACTGGCCATGAAAATCAGCAGTTTTAAAGTCTGTTTTCTTTTTAATTGTTAAGTTTATTGGGGTGACATTGGTTGGTAAAAATTACATAGATTCCAGGTATACAATTCTATATTACATTGTCTATGTATTGCATTGTGAGCACCACCCAGAGTAAAGTCTGTATTTTTAAAAAGGCTCCCCTATCATCATTATTTGCAGTCACGTTTGAAGATCCTTAATTGATATCCTTTAAATGACCTTAGTCAGTTTTCAACTAGTTTATTTCAAAGTTAAGAGAAACTTTTCATTGCAAAATTAGTGCGTCATCCACTTCACAACAAATGTTCCCACACAGAGGCTTCAGTGTACCTCCTCTCTGAACCCGTAAACAGCAGGTGAGCTAGATACAGATTTTACATTGAGTGTTTGATTCCCCACTGTTTTTGATGAATGAGAGATTAATCAGGCAGCGGGCTCCCTGCCCAGAGAGGCCGTTTTGAAAAAAGTGGACTATGACTGCAGAGCCTCCCCTTGCAATCCAGTCTTCAGAGGAGAGCTCTTTTGAGATGCGGGAGCAGCCAGCTCCTTTCTCTGAGATTCATGCTTCGTCTTTCTTCGCTTTACACAGTTAAGAGAAACAGTATACCTGGCAACCCTCTCTCCCATGCATTTTTTTTTCAAGTATATGGCAGCCATCTGATAAGCACAGAGAGGCTCTGCTTCTATTATTAAGCTGGTTCTTTGGTGAGTACCTGTGAAGCTCAAACCTAAAAACAGCATAGGCACTACAGACAGGTTTTGCAGCCTCTGCATTTATGAATTACTGAATGATTGAGAGTGTTATGACACCAATGCTTACAGTGTCTTTGGAAGAGTACATTATTGTGGTTCATCGTGAAAATATACTATTTATGGGAAAACTTTTAGGGTATTTTGGAAAGTATCTTAACTATGCAGCTTTTAATAGAGTAAAAATAAAATTCTTGTGTGATTTTTCTAGACAAAAGGAAATGCAAATACGTATTTCTACAACTTGAGTAGTATCTATTTATTTCAATTGTATAAGGATAATGCATGTTTGCTAACAACTTTTCTACTCCATGAACTAAGTATTCCTAGAGCAGCAAATTATCTCACCTTTATTAATTAGAAATGGTAATTAAAACCACAAATATATATTGAGAGGTCATGCCACGTAATGAATGTATATTTTTTCAAAATAAAAATAACTGTATTCTTTTCTTATTATAAAGGTAATACAGCATTATATCTATTGTTTTTAGAAATAAACAATATAGAAATAAAGAAGAAAATAACCCATCAGAATTTCATCACTTAAGAGATAGTCACATTTTCATCAATCACATTTTTCTTTAAGATTTATTTTATTGTTGTTTACAGAGACAGAGAGAGACAGAGAGAAGGGGGAGGGCCCAGAACAATCTCCACAGTTGTACATCATGAGTTTTTGACAAGGTTTTGTGTCACACAGCTGGGTGGGGACCACACAAGGCAGGAACCGGGCCTGGAGTCTCCTGCATGGGAGGCATGTCCCCTCAAGCCAGTGGCTGAACTGGAGAGGGGAGGGCAAGAACCAAACTGGGAGCCTCCCACATGGGAAGCACAACCCAGTTCAGCATATGGGTCCACGTGGGCCAGGCCAAGATTCCATCCTTGGTCCCTGGGCTGTGGCTTTCCCTATCAATCACATTTCAAAAAACACACTGCTGTATTTATTGTGTTATAATTGTGAATGGTTTTGTTTCAAAGTTGTTGTTCTGCTGCCTTACATAACCTATTTAACAAAGAAAGTAATATAAAACTGATAAAATTATGAAATTTCATAATAAATATGGAACATTTCTTCATATAGTTGTTCTATACTTTAACATAATCTTTTACTGTTGAATATTTAAAACACTTCTACTTTGCTGCTTTCAAAAAATGCATCATTGCCTTATTATACATATAGTTTTGCATACCTGTATGGTCATTTCCTCAAGATAAACTTCTAAAAGGAAAACTGCTGGCCCAAATTGCCCTACAGACATTATGCCAAACCTTCAAAAATGCACTGTTTATTCTCAAGTTACACATGAAAGAATCAAGCAGAATTAACCTACTCAAGATCACACAGCTATTAAAAATCTGGATTCAAGCAAGGATAAGTCAAAGTGGTAGCTTGTCTCATCTAACAGGTGCACAAAGAATTTATCAAAATCACTTTGACCCTTGATACTATCAAGAGGTTAACTCCAAATCCTCCTGCCTTTGGAGATCATTATTTCCAAATAATGAAGCCCCAGGACCCATGCCACATAACATACAGTGGGAAGCCCAGAGCCCTAGCAAGGTTTTAGAGATATATAAAGTACCCTATAACCTCCTGATTATCTCTTGTTCAATGGTTGATCATAGCAGAATTCTTGTTTCAACTCTTACAGTTGCTACTCTTTTTTGGTACCATTTCTAACCAGGAGTAGACCCTCACTCCTATTTCCCTAAACCCTGTCAATATAAGACTCTAACACAGTTCACCAAAGATAGGGCATTAGCACAGGGGAAGGATACAGCAGCTAGAACAACAAATAATTTTAAGATGAAATATTTTCCAGCTCTTATTTTAAAGCTCCTTTGCTCATGCCAAGTTGGGAGATTTCTTACTATACATCTTTCCCCATTAATTCCATCTTGAGATGCGGTCAGCTTCTCAGCGCCTGTCTTCTCTGAGAAATAGAAATGCTGGAGAGGCTTTATGAAAAACGTTCAGGCCGTACCCAGACCAAAAATTAGGAGCTTTAGAGAATGGAAACAAGAAATGAGAATTGTTTAAAGTTCCCCTTGTAAATTCTAATGTGCAGCCAGGTTGAAAAGTGCTGTTTTAGACAGATGTTCATTCAATCCTCTCCGATTCCCAAGTCCTCCAGTCCTGTGGCCTACCAGCCTAAATCTGCAAGCTTGTGCATCTTGCTTTGCAGAGCAAGGTGTTTCTTTTTTTGTATCATTCGTCTTCCTTTTACCTCTCTGCACAATACCCTAAGGCATGACCTTTTTACATTCAAAAAAGTGATTTCCTAAATAAACATGAAGTTCTCTCCTAAGGGAAAACCTGCTGTTCTTTGAAGACAACTGGGTCGAATATCAGCTGCTCTCAAATGACAGAGATTTTTCCCTTTCTCATGCATCTCTATAATAATCTTTCAATACATTTATTAAAAAATAGGCATTTTTACCCTTAAACAGATCCCACAGTGTTTGTGGCATCAATGATTAAAAAAAAAAAAAGCAACCTGGTAAAGTTGAGAAAGCCCAAATAACCAGTCAGATAATCTTCTACTAATGGCTGGCCATAGGGTTGTGGTCCCTGACTTAATCACCAGACTTAGAGGAAAATGGATGAAACTTGGAATGGGACCATTGAATCAATGCTTGCCTTTTGTCACATGACAGCCATCTAATGAATGGTGACCCCTCTACGTGATTTGCTGACAAGTGCCCAATGCATATTTTCTAAAGTTGCCTTGCATCTATCGAGATCATTTATTTACCTCCAAATTTGTTAACACTTGAGGAACAAAGTACAATTTCAAATTATACCACTTTTAAATACATGAAAATTCAGAGGTAATATGTTTCTTATTGCAAATTCCATATGCCTAGAAGTTAAGCAAATGCCTCTCACTCTAAACTGGATTTACAATATTATTCTACAGTGCAAGGTCACTACCCTTGGACACAATGTAAGTAGGCACTTTTATGAAATAATGGACCTTGCTCCCATAGTGTGGTCATGCCCTGGAACTCAGATATAAGCAACCATACCTGAAGGACAGGTTCAGTGGATTTTTTTTTCATTACTTTCAGGGTGCTATATGCCTGCCTTACCTGTAAAATAACAGGTTCAACGACAAAATCAAGAGGGAGTTCAAAACTGGCTCTTTTCAAGTAAAATTTGAATATTGTATATATTGGCTATCTTGAAAGTATCCAGCCATATAATATAAAAAATAAAGGCCTTTATAGCTGGATTTTTGTGGGGGACAGCCTTCATATATTTCTTTCATATCTATCTATCTATCTATCTATCTATCTATCTATCTATCTATCTATCTATCTATCATCTATGTATCATCATCATCTATATCTATCTATCTATAGATATATTAGATATATAACATATATCTATATGTATATCCATATCTATATCATCTATATCTATATATAACAAACTGTCGGGTCAAGGACCTTAACAAAAATTTTCTCCATTATCAAAAATTCACATGTTTAAGAACTGATCTCCCTCAGAGTGGGTTCAAGGTAAAATTTAATAGAAATACACAGCATCCTTTCTTTTCTCTGACTTCTTTCTTTTACTTCCTTACCTGCCTTCCTCACATGATAGAAGTACCCTCTTGAGAGTTTCTGGAATTTTTCTATAAAGTCACAGGATCTGGAGATTTCATCCAGCATGTTGAGTACCCAATTGTCACACCTATCAGTAGATGCTGAGACCCTCTGTATCACCCACATAAAGAAAAGCATCACCTTTCTACGAGATCTCCAAGGGCTGTCTGCTTTTCCAGGCATTTCACATAATGTGCTCTGTTTATTTTGCAGACATTTATTTCATCTTCCACAATCACATTTCCAAAAATTCACTCCAGTGTCTGTTGTGTTATAATTGTTTGTGAATGGTTCCGTTTCAGGGTTGTTGTTTTGCTGCCTTAAATAACCTATTACAGTTTTTAAAAAGAAAAAGAATGCAAAACTGATAGAAATGAGCAATTAAAAAGCTAGGTACTGAGATAGTGGGAAAATAGAAGATACAAATTCACATCTAAACCATCTAAACAACAAGTATTTCCTAATAAATTATTGATGGTCATTAGAGTTTATTAAAAACCTTCTATTTTATCAATATTAATATAAGTTCATACACAAATGGAATTTTGGCATGTCAACATATATAGTTTTTGAAAAATGATAGCTTCACACATGAGAGAAGTAGAGTGTGTTTGTTAATGTCTTGCCTCTAAGTAATTATTTTTAAAAATTTGTTATCCTCTATGTTCAAAGACTTAATTCTTTCTGTGATATGATGAAAGATATTTAAATGGAAAAGAAAAAATTTTGAGCCACTTTCCCTTTTTTTTTTACTTTCAAAATCTAGTATTGACATTTCAGAAAATAAGAAAGGGAATACAGAATAAATGAAAATAGTAAAAAAATATGTAAGGATAAACTTACAACATAAATCATTCCAAGTTTCAGATAATCTATATAAAAGGTTATTCTCAGGGAAGCTGGGATGGTTCAGTGGATTAAGTACTTGCTTTGCAGCCCCAGGGACCAAGGATCAAATCCCAGCCCCAGCGAGTGTGAACCCATGTGCTGAGCTGAGGTGTGCTTCTCACACTGAAGGCCACCAGTTCGGTTTTCACCCCCTGGTTTGGCCCCTGACTTGAGGGGGCATGCCTCCCATGTGGGAGGCCCCCAGCCCTTTTCCTGCCCTGCTCGGCCCCCACCCACCTACCGTATGTGGAATGAAACCATGTCAAAAACTGATGTTGTTTAACTATAGAGACTGCTCTTGGCCCTCCCCCTTCTCTCTATCTCTCTCTGTCTCTGTCTCTCTCTGTTAAAAACAGTAAAATAAATCTTTAAAAAATTATAAAAAGGTTATTCTCATTATCCCTTTTTCTTATTTAGGTTTTCATCCACAAAATGATGACAGAGTTGAAGAAAATGGCATTCTCAGATTAAAACACACACCCAAAAACAAAAACCATTCTTGTACCAAAATCGTATATATAGGCCTATTTTTTTAGACTTTATTTTTTAGAGCATTTTAAGGTTCAAAACAAAATTGAGCAGAAAGTACAGAGATTTTCTATATATCTCCTGACTCCAGACATGCAGTTTCCTGATTAGCAGCTAATCACTTGAAGGCTGTATTGTTACCAAATATGAACCTATACTGACACATCATAATCATCCAAAGTCCATAGTTTGCATTAGGGTTCACTTTTGATGTTGTACATTCTATGGATTTGGACAAATGTATAATATAAATCCATCATTTTAATATTATACAAGGTATTTTCACTGCCCTCTATATCTCATCTATTCATCTCCCCTGCCCACTCCACTCAACCTGTGGCAACCACAGATATATTTGTTGTCTCCATAGTTTTACCCTTTCCAGAATGTCATATAGTTCAAATCAAATATCATGTAGCCTTATCAGACAGGCTTCATATCCTTACTAAGATGAGTTTAAGTTTCCTCCATGACTTTTCATGGCTTGATAGCTCATTTCTTTATAGCTCTGAATAGTATTCATTGGATGTACCATAGTGCATTTATCTATTCACTTACTGAAAAACTGTTGGTTATTTCCGAGTTTTGAAAAGTATAAATAAAGCTACCATAAAAATATGTGTGCAGGCATTTTTGTGCACTTAACTTTTCAACTCTTTTGGGTAAACATCAAGGAGTACAATGGCTTGATTATATGGTAAGAGTATGTCTAGTTTTGTGAGAAACTACCAAACTGTCTTCCAAAATGGCTATACCACTTTGCATTTTTTTAAGCAATGAATGAAAGTTTGTGATGTTGCACTTTTTCACCAGTTTTTGGTGTTGTCAGTATTCTGGATTTTTGCTATAGAGATGTATGCAGGCCTGTATTTTAGAGGAATTCTTCTCTTTATGACTCCCAAATTAACTGATAGTTCTTTTTATAAGTCAATGAAGGTGAAATTCTCAAGACTCTAAGAGGAAGATACAAGTTTAAAAGATCTTTTAGTAAAATCTCTTTATTTCTACTCAATATAAAATTAAGTAATTATCAGAAACTACCCTTTCCTGTTTCTCAGTTCTTTGTACATGAGTTTATTCTCTTCTTTAATTTATATCCCTTTCCTTATTTTTTATTCTTTCAATAATATGACCAACACAGGAAATGCCTCCTGTTTTTAGGTAGCACAAATACAAGAGTGTTTACAATTAAGATCTATGAGCAGAACTGGTCACAGCTTTTCTTCTTTGATATCTATCTGCATTTCTAATATTCAAGACAACTGGCCATGATGACATAGTATTAGACCTTTTCTATTTTCATTCAGGCTAGTAGCAGATACCTAATAGATAATTATAGTAAAGAGATATACGTAGACTAAATATTATCATGTACTTATTTTATTGCCTCATCAGAAATCACATTACTTTTCTTGTGGTATTGGAATATACTATCCTTTGTACAGCACTCTCTTAGTGACAGTCTTATTAAGTCCCTGTGTTCCTAGATAAATGAGGCATTATCTCCTGATAGATTGCCTTGTATGCCCTAGAGCTGATACTATAGCAGGATTGTGTAAGCATGTTCTAACCTTGAATATGCCCCTGCTAGAACTCCAGTTAAGTTCTAATGGCAATGGGAAGAGAACAAAAAAAAAAAAAAAAAAAAAGGAAGTGAGTATCCTTCATGATCAATGAAAAGTATAAAAGAATATGCAGACACTTGAAGTAGATGACTATAATAGTACAATTTTACTTAAGAAAGAACACAGAATAAATGGAATCTATAGACTCAACCTGAACATCTAGGACATTTACATATTTCTTCTGTATATCTAAAGAAAAAGGTTTTTTAAATAATCAATGGTATTCATAAAGTGTTTTAAAGATTTATTTTTATTGTTTTTGACAGAGAGAGAGAGATACAGAGACAGAGAAAAGGGGGGAGGGCCCAGAACAGTCTCCATAGTTGAACATCATTGGTTTTTCCACATAGTTTCATTCCACAGGTGGGTGCGGGGCTGCATGGGGCAGAAACTGGACCAGGGTCTCGATATGGGTCCACAAGGCTGGGGCTGGGATTCGATCCTCGGTCCCCAGGGCTGCAAAGTGAGCGCTTAACCCACTGAGCCATCCTGGCTTCCCCATAAAGTGTTTTAAATTCCTTCCAGCTTAATTCAAATTAACCCAAAACAATAAAATCAAAATAAGCTCCTCTCTTGTGTCTGCACATAGTTGAGATTGTTCCATTTTTAATGACAAATTTTCATTTGAAAAGTAATTCAAATAAAATTGTTTGGAGAATAATTGAGACACAGATTTTCTTCCACCTCCACCTTTCTGTCTCTCTCTTATCCTTATCACTTTTCTTTCCACTGGTTTTGTGCATATTCTCCCAATGAACACTCCTCAGCTCCTTGAGAGACCTTAGTAGGCATGCTACTTGTAGCCATGGCTATTCAGATGAGGTCCATCCACATTGGAAAACTCTCATCTCGGACCAGAGAAAAATCTAAGTAAGGGACCAATCCCAACAATCTCTTCCAGACAGAACTAATATTTACAAGTAATACTATATTTTTACAAAAAAGGGAAAAAATATTTTATCAGTTATTGAAGGGTGTTGTTTTTATTATTTTGATAGTGGTATTAATTATTCATTAGCTGATAAATCTGCCTACATTTTCATGTGTAAAATCGAGTCTGAGTGGACCCCAAATACATTTTTAAAGCATTCATTTTCCCAACCTGCAGCTTCCCAATGCTATAGTGAGTAGAAGTACAAATAGCCAAGAGATAAAATGTGGCCAATAACAAGAGAGTCCATGGAAAGTTTCTTTGATTGTAATGTTTTTACTTTTCATCCTTTAAAGGGCTTGCTTCTGTGCTTGGACTAGGGAAATGAGCCTGAGGAAGGGTGATCATTTACTTTGCTCTTATCAGTTCTTATAACGTTACCCCATATTTTTAGCTCCAACGATGTTGCAGCTCAAAGTAACAGCATATTTATCACTCTAACAGCATTAAAAAAAAATAAACTAACAATAAATAGATAGATGATAGATGGATAGATAAATATATTAATACATACATACATACATACATACATACATACATACATAGAACTACATATAGATAAGTGTAAAGAGAGAAAAAAAGACTGAGCCTTGATATTTTTATATTTCATGACACAGTCTCTTCTGATTCCTTGAATCAGATGTATTCTTGTTAATATAATGTTAATAGTAATGGATAACAGGTATTGAGAATGTAAAACACATGAACTTCAACAAATTGGATGTTACAACTATGGGAAATAGGAGAGACGAAGGAAATCAGCAGTGAATCACATGTCAATTTAATAGGTAAGTGGTTGTTGTGAAGGTTTATAATATATGCAATTTCCATTTCAAAAATGACTTTAGTCACTAACTATACATTGGAAAAGTCACCAAAATAATATTTGAGCTAAAGAAGCCATCATTAGATATTATTATTGTAACAAAATTAAAGAAAAATTGAGTAATGATTCATTTACCTGATAGGTTTTCTCGAACTTCCCTTCTAGTTCAGCTTTTGTGTACTCAGATATGAATAATAGACTTTATCATAAAGTACTTTGATGGATTTAATTGGCTTAATGAAATTGCAATTGCTCTTTACCTTCTTGGACATTTATAATTTTCTAACTGAGATAAATAAAAATCATAGTAATTAACATACATAATCATCACAATCTCTTATATCTGTTATCATTTCCCCACTTCTCCATTTAACAGACTACTAAGCATTTGAATATACCTAAACTTGTTTAAACAGCAAAGTAATACCTCAAATTAGGTATTTGTTGTGAAATGAAGAGACTGAGTAGTCCTGACTCAATGCCTAGAGTTTTTTCATTTTACACAATGTCAGTCATTATGGCTGTGACAAAAGTCATTTTTCTCAGCAAGAGGTCAATGTCAACAAAGACCTGGGGTGCAGATATTTCTGTTCAGTGCTCCTTCTACTTGCATGCTATGCTTATTAGTTGGATTATACATAACAAAACCTAATTCTTACTCTAAGAATGGATTCCACTATGTGACCTGGAGCAAATTAATTTACATTAGCTTCTTAGTTTGCAAAATGAGCAAAATAAAATCATCTTCTTGAATGCTTTTTGTAGAAATTATGTAAGATGGATTAACTCACTGACTGGCACATTATAAGCTTTTAATAAAAGTTATAATCATTACCATTATTCTCTTGATTGATGATCACAGAGATATTTTTTAGTTCTCTGATTAGACTATTCTCTTATGATCTAATCCTTGTAATAGCAAATCTAAAGATAGAGTAATTTATATTGCCTTGTTTCCACTGTCATTTGATATATTGCTCATTCTTTACTTGTATAGCACAAGCTTATATCAATAGCTACTACACAATTATACTTAATGCACCTGTTTTGAAAATGTAATCAGAATAAAGACAATATGCCAGAAAAGTGATTGCATGATTGTTTATAATAAAGAAAAAGCCATAATTAACAAGTGTTCTAAATGATCATCAATAGAAAATTAAAGAAATTATGGTTTATTCTCCCAATAAAACACAATATAATTTTTAAGAAGAATGAAGATGCTATCAGTACATTGACATGAAAAATATGAAATAGTTAATAAAAAGTGTTTTAGAGATGAGAATGTATACTGTAATAGTATAGTACTATCAATATTTTAAATTAAATATGAGAATCATCGTATATAACATGTGTATACATACACACTCGATCATGTAAGATTAGCATACCATGTAACATTTATCTCTGAAATTTGAGAATACAGAATTTATTCTAGATATTGCATGCTTTATTATATTATTTGTACTGTATTATTTTTGTGGGTAGTGCTCAACAAGTTGTAGCTCTTAAGATTCACTATTCTCACCTCCACATATGGTAGAAAAAAATAATTCTTATAAATGTAATCCACCTCCTTTGGGGTCTCAAGATACCTCTATTTTTCATTTCTTTTTCTGAAGGGTTGACTTATGAAAATTCAAGAGAAAAATTAATTTAACAGAAAGGACAGGGTACCACACAAGAGAAAAAATATATGTAAAGGCTATAAACAGGATTTTACAAAGGCAAATAAAAACTGTTATGACTAGAAAGATTTCTGAGATGCAGAGATTTTTTTTTGGTTTTTTTTTATCTTGTTTTGTTTTGTTTTAATTCACATGGAAGAATAAAGCTAGTCAATCCACACTGCCTACCTCAATTCCTTATGGGTAACAGCTACTAAATAAGCATCAAATGAGAACTTTGAATGCCTAGTGCCTCCTTTTAAAAATTATCATCCCTTTGTATCTCCCTTCACTTCCAAATTCTAAGTTAGACTCGACTTTGCTTAGAGTCATGGCTTAACTCAATCTAAGAAATCACATATATGGTCATTTTGAAATCTGTATGTTTACTATATTATTTTTACATTGATTTTTTAAATAAAAGTATGATTTTATTGTGTTGTTACATGACAGGTCACAACCGTTGAAACTGTGATTAAAATTAAAAGATTCAAGAAAAATATCACCTTTATCCAAACAGTCTAAGATAGCCACTTATGAATTTTTAGCCCTATTTCGTTCTAAATATTTCTATATTTTATAGATTTAGATTTTTGTTTTCAGTTTTACATTGTCATCATTTATAATGTTGTCATTTCCTTATTATTATGGCTTATGTATCCTGCAAATTAAAATAAACTCATTAACCTAATTTAATAACTGTATTATATTCTATCATGTTTATTTACCATGCTTTGTTGTACCATTATGCTAGTTAAGCAGTTCAGGAGTTTTATATTTTTACTTGAATATTTTTCAGAATATTACAAAAATAATATATAAGGTCTCTTTTTAAAAATTACAAGTACTTTATTTAGAATAATGTCCCAGAAGTGACAAAAATATGTGCACATTTTAAAGATATTAATATTTGTGTCCAAACTGCTTTTGAAAATGATTTTTTCTAGGTAATCAACATGGATGATTTTGTCTCTTTCTGTGTATTCATTTGTAAGAGTTGCAGGATCTTTAAACTCTCTCTCAAAACAAATAGTCTCAATTTTTATTACTAGGTATTTTATGTATCTTTCTTTACACAATGGTACTTTATCAATACAATTTGAAGCACTTTTTTTTTTTAATTTATTGTTAAATTTGATGAGGTTACATTGGTTGGTAACAATTAGACAGTTTACAGATGTACAAGTCCACATCACATCATTCAT
>PVKE010046564.1:0-12218 GCA_004027555.1 Craseonycteris thonglongyai | reverse complement strand
TCTCTGTATCTCTCTCTCCCCCTGTCAAAAACAATAAAAATAAATCTTTAAAAGATTTTGCCTAGTGGATTGAGCAATTCAAGATTATAAGCAGTGGGGACTAAAAGATACTTTATCAAAATGTCTTTTCCTGGGAGGGGGAGGAGGGGGGAGGGAGAGAGGGAGGGAAGGTGGGAGAGGGCACCAGCATTATGGACACACTCAATGGTTTGGTGGTTACCAGGATAGGGGGGAGGAGCGGGGGGACAGTTGTGGGGGGAGGTGAGAGTGGGCACTAGATATAAGGTGATGGAAGGGGAACTGATACTGAGTGATGGGCACATAATACGATGCATGAATAATGTGAGGTGGACTTGTACATCTGTAAACTGTCTAATTGTTACCAACCAATGTAACCTCATCAAATTTAACAATAAATTAAAAAAAAAAAAAAAATGTCTTTTCCTAATTCCCAAAGCCAAATGCTCTTCCTCTCCTTAAAATTTATCCCTTCCAGAATTCACTGTTGTAAAAGCTTGTCCTGCTTTTACTTGGTGCTTGACTCAGGCAATCAAACTTCTTTATTCTGTGTGTTTTAACATATTCTCCTTATTTCCTGTCTATGGAAACATTTTGTGTACTATTTTTGTGTGTGATCGCTTGTCTCAGCCTCTCTCTGCAATCCAGCCCTAGTTCCAACCATCCTCAGTGGCTACAACACTTAGGGCAGCAAGACATTCTGGGAAAGGAGTTCAGGAGAGCCTCTTGGCTGTAAAGAGTCAGCTGATAGTGTCACAGCAAACTTAGTGATCCTGTGAGAATTGACAGACCCAGTAAGGGAGCCCTTAGTGAACAACATAAATCTCAGGGCTCATTTCAGCAGAATACTAGCTTATCACTGCCTATATTAGTTAAAGTTGTCTTTTTCCTTTTCCTAGAAGTTCCAGGCACCTGCCAGAGAGACCTGTGTAGAATGTCAGAAGACCGTCTACCCAATGGAGCGTCTCTTGGCCAACCAGCAAGTGTTTCATATCAGCTGCTTCCGTTGCTCCTACTGCAACAACAAACTTAGGTAAGCCAGACCCAAACAAGCCATCTCTCTGGATAATTGGCCTTCTAGACAGGACAGAGTCCTTGGCTTTTAGAGCACTGGTACTAATAGCTATTTTGCTAATAGTGTGCTATTAGTTGAAGGCCCCTGAGAAAAGTAAAAAGTATCATTTTGTGACAGGTATTTCCAAATGATAGTTGTGTTTGGAACTTCTTGATACACTGGTATGTTAATTTACATGTTAGGACTGAAGCTTAAATAATAGAGTTGCAGGTAAAACCCTCTTTGACCTAATGTTTTCCCTTGGTATCATACAATCATAAAGTTGAGAAATCGCAAGATGATACTCTGTAAGCCCTTACTTCAAAGTGTCCTGAGCACTGTATGAATGGTAATAATAGCAATAGTAATATACCATGAAGAGCATGTATTCTTCTGTATGTGTCTTCCTTCATTTTCTTTCTGAAAAAATAATTATTATGTATCATTTTTTCCAAGTAATTAAGTATGGATATAAATGTGCAAGTGGGGGAAATATTCCATATTAATTCATTTTATTCATAGAATCTAGAAAAGGAAGTAACTAGGATGTCACTTCCAGGTTTCCTTCTAAAATACTCTTGAAAGGTGTCCTGGAATCTCTGACTCTTCTGCAGGATTGATGCCTCGCTACAGCTAGTTTCAGTGTTAGGTGGCTCTAGCTCATGTTTCCTTTCTACTGAGCCAAAATGTGCCTCTCTAACTTCCATTTATTGGTTCTTTCTCTGCCAACTTTTTTTTTTCCAAACCACATTTTTCTGAATTTTTTAATTTCTCTATTTCTTCAGTGGAAATGCTGCTGTTTTTATACCCCTTTTAAAATGTGTTACCCTGTGAGAGATACCAAATCTCCTAAAGACCTGTGTGCAGTACTGACATTAAGATAGGCTTACTGGGAAAGCTGGGATGGCTCAGCGGGTTAAGCGCTCGCTTTGAAGCCCCAGGGACCGAGGATCGAATCCCGGCTCCAGCCCATGCGGACACACATGCTAAACTGGGGTGTGCCCCCAGTTCAGTTCTTGCCAGGACCTATGTGGGAGGCTCCTGGCCCAGTTCCTGCCCTGTGCAGCCCTGTGCCTGCCTGTGGAGTATAACTATATGGAAAAACTAATGTCGACTATGGAGACTACTCTGGGCCCTCCCACTTCTCTCTGTCTCTCTCGGTCTCTGTTTCTCTCTGTCAAAAATCAATAAAAATAAATCTTTAAAAAAAAAAAAGATAGGCTTACTTCCCAGCTACTGCTCACCATTCTCCTATTAACCATAGCTTACTTTTATGCAGTCACTAGTATCTATTGAGTACCAGTTGTTTATAGTGCACTGTACTCATTCCTGTAGCGATGTATTTTTAAATTACAACAACTGGAAAACTAGGAGGAAAAGATTCAACTTTTTACAAAGGAATATCATTATAAGTAGTTATAGGTTATAAATACTTAGGAAATATGTGAGTGATCAGAGCTAGATGGCATTAGCTAGGGAATCCTTCCTGGATGAAGTTATTTTTTTGAACAGTTTTGACAAAGGGAAATGAAATCATTTGAAAATGGGAGCATGTACCAGGTGGAAGAACATCTTGTAAAGGTTCAAGTCTGGAAGTGAGCATATTATTTATGAGGTTAATTAAGCAATTGTGCTTAAATAAAAGGGGGTAGAGAATCCTAGGTGACTCATGTGCTTTTAAAGATATTTGTCTCAGTGTCTTCTGAAAATACTGGAATTGCCAGATTTTAGCCTGCTGGTATAAATAAAAGTATACAGATTTGTTAATTTTATACTCTTTTTCTTTTAACCACAGTCTAGGAACATATGCATCATTACATGGGAGAATCTATTGCAAGCCTCACTTCAATCAACTCTTTAAATCTAAAGGCAATTATGATGAAGGCTTTGGGCACAGACCACACAAGGATTTGTGGGCAAGCAAAAATGAAAATGAAGAGACATTGGAGAGACCAACCCAGCTTCCAAATGCTGGGGAGACCCCTCAGAGCCCAGGGGTAGAAGATGCCCCCATTGCTAAGGTGGGTGTGCTGACCGCAAGTATGGAAGCCAAGGCCTCCTCTCAGCCAGAGAAAGAAGACAAGCCAGCTGAAACCAAGAAGTTGAGGATTGCCTGGCCACCCCCCACTGAACTTGGCAATTCAGGAAGTATGTTGGAGGAAGGAATCAGAGTATCCAAGCCCAAATGGCCTCCTGAGGATGAAACCAGCAAGCCTGAAGCTCCAGAGGATGTGGATCTGGATCTGAAGAAGCTCAGACGATCATCTTCACTGAAGGAAAGGAGCCGCCCCTTCACTGTAGCAGCTTCATTTCGAACCACTTCAGTCAAAACTCCAAAAACCTTGTCCCCACCTTTCCGGAAGGGTTGCAGCATATCAGAGCAGAATGAGGAGCTTGTAGGTGGAATAGCAGCAGGAAAGAAACAAGTGGAAAATGCCAACACCTCTGAGAGGAATGGGAATGTGGGAAAAACAACCTGGCAACACAAGGAATCTAAAGGAGAGGAGGCAGGGAGAAGTAAGGAAGATCATGGTTTTGAGATAGGGAGTGAGAATCTTGTAGAAAATGGTGCAAACTTAGATGAAGATGATAGGAACCTTTTCAAACAGCAGTCTCCACTAGAACCAAAATCCCCAAATTGGCCCAGCTTTATAGACAACACCTCCACTAAAGAATTCACCACTCAGAATCAGAAATCTCAAGATGTAGGAGTCTGGGAGGGAGATGTGGTCAAAGAGCTCTCTGTAGAGGAGCAGATAAAGAGAAATCGGTACTATGATGAGAATGAGGATGAGGATGAGGAATGACAAATTGCAGTGGTGCTATTACACAAATGAAATTACATTTGTGTTAGTGAACCGCAGCCCTCTGTCACCATAATGCACATAAACAGTTAACTTGGCATGAACTAATTTATGTGGAAGAGATTTTGGGGAAATTCTTGCTTCAAAGAAGTCCAACACTACAGCTTATCTCTTAAATGCTGGAGATAACATTACCTATATCCTCTATTTTAGCCATGATAATATACATAAGTGCTTTAAGGTCATGTTGGGGTGGGGGGCATATATTCCAACTGATATAGTGAAGATCCCACTGTATTCCCAAAAGGCAATAGCAAAATACATAGATGATTAGTAATACATTGTTACACTAAACATTCAATTATAGAATTAGTGAACATATAGAAGAGATTTAGGGGCTTAAAGATTGTAACTGAATGCACTTTAGTATAAAGGGCACAGTTTGTATATTTTTAAATTAATACCAATTGTTTTTAGTATTCTGTTAAGAGATCAAATATCTAGTCTTTAAAAACATTTTTTTAGGTTAATTTTTTTATGCTGATATATAAGGGGAATTTATTGCTTTACACCCTGCTCTCTAAACCACATCCTGAACTGGATTCTTGAGATATAACAAAACCACCTTTTTGAAGCACCTTTGAAGCATCTTTGGTGCTTAGAGAGATCCACTGTCTCCCAAATAAGCTATAGTATTTGCCAATGAGTTTGACTATATCCCAAGTGATTGCTTTCTTTTCTGCTGGTATCTATGCTTCCCGTAATTTACTGAAAGCTGCACTGTATTTATAAGATCTTTTATATTGTTGTTTGCCATGTTGCATGTTAGAGCAAAAAGAGGAGTTTAAAGGAATCAGAGAAAAAATGCCTTAAACCACTTGAGCTCCAACCCCCAAACCCTATATTCCACCTGATATCCCCTTTCTGGGACTAGTTTTTAAACTCCTATCAGCTCCTAAATGTATTGATTTTTATGGCAGACAGTATTCCCAGGGTGCAATCAATTATAGGCATTTATTGGGGGATGGTTTTCTAGTAGTAAAGCTTTAGAACATTATAAACTTGAGTACATTTGTTGTACATAATTGATATTCCAAGTTGTATGTGGGGAAGAGATGTTTTAAGCCATCAGCTTTTCTTTGTATTGCATTTTTAGAGATTTAGCTTTGTTTTTTAGAGATGTAAAATATTCTGCTTTCTTAAAGTCTTGCTTAGTCTGAAACATTTTTATTCAATAAAGATTTTAATTTACATTTCAATTTTTTAGTGTTCCTTTTTCATTATTATTTTACATTTTTACAGTCTCTCAGGACCTACTTTTACCTCAGCAGTTTGGGCAGAGAAAGATCTAATGTGGTTTAAGTGAAGTGCTATGAATATGTCTGACCACGAGGTGGTAGTGTTGGACTGATTTGGGGCTTTTATCCTTACTGAAAGATTTCTTGAAAATAGAAAGCAACTTGGCAAGAAAATTAGTGTGTACATTCAAAGTGAGCCATTTGTTTTTACCAATTCAAAATTCAATGGTGGTCTTTTATTATTAATCGTACTCAACATTTAATAATTTACCTTACAATTATACCTCACATGCCAAATGGAATTTCCAAATGCCTCTGCTGAAAATGGACTTGTTTTCATCTCTGGACAGAAGCATAATTGGTTATTTGATTCCCTTACCTGTAGAGGCAACTGCTCCAATTAAGGCGCTTTTTTTTTTTTTTTTTTTTTTTTTAATAGGCGTGTGGATTTCCTTGGAGATAGGAATGCTTTTTGAGTCTTCTGTTACATTTCCCATGGCCACTTTGTGTTCCAGGGTCTTTCCTAGTCTTCTAGGTGGATAGCAGTGTACTACTTTCTGCCCTTGGCCTCACTACAGGCTAAAGTCATTTAGAAAGACTTGTTCACTATGCAGTTATCCAGAAGTTCCTATTGACATTCATAAAATATCTAATGCTGGCTTGAATTTAGTTAGCTACCTTTACTATGTGATTCACTGTTACTCTACATGATACAACATCTGAGTTTATACAAAAAAGTCTGAGTATATTGCTGACATTTGTGGATATTAGTTGACTGTTACCATATTATCAGATTTATGGGGACTGAGATTATACTTAGAAGAATTATTTTCTATGCCTTTCAAAGGCTAAGATAGATATATAGTTACAGAATATAGGAACAAGGACTAGTTCCATAATACACAAGGATGTCCTTTCCAGAGAATGACAGATAATAAACATTCTTAGAGGAAAAAAAAGCCAACCAAACATGTTCATTGTTTATTCTCTCAGCTCTCTCAAATGAAGGCAACTTGTTTGGACTTGGTATGTCCGTGGTAACAATAGGATGATGAGTTTCTCCTTAGTGAAGCAGGAAAAGGGGCCAGCTTGGGACCTGAGATGGTTAAAGAGACTCTTCATGAAAGCTACAGAGCCAACTTAGTTCTACCAGCTTGCTGGTAGAATCACTACTGGTCAAAGTGAAAGCTGCACCAAATTTGCTTTCATTACATATTTAATCAGCAATATGTTTTGTAACAGCCAAGAGGTTGAGAAAATGTACAAATGTGTTTTTCTGGGGATAGATCTTGGGACAAAGGTCATGTGTGCTGGTTCCTGCATACCAAGTTAGTATGTTCTCTGTTCCTTGGGGCTCTGATTTGAATTCCCATGGGATCAGGAAAAGTTTGCTTCTTTTTAAGTGTATCTTGAATATAGGATAGTTACCATTAAGCTATTGCTGGGTTTAGACAAAAACTTGTTTCAGGCAAGTGGTTCTCATACCGGCAGCAAAGGCTTCGCCTATGTGTTTGTTAGGAATAAGAAATGTAAATTCATGGGCCCTACCCTGAACCTCCTGAATCAGAATTTCTTTGGATGGGGCCCAAGAAACTCAAGTTCTCCATGTAGGTGATGGGACTTGCTAATACCTGAGCTGAGGCACACTAAAGTTTGAGATCCATTGAGCTAAAGCAAACTTAGGATGCCTTTTTTTTTTTTTTTTAAGATTTATTTTATTGTTTTTGACAGAGAGAAGGGGGAGGGCCCATAGCAGTCTTCTTAGCTGTACCTCATCAGTTTTCAACATGGCTTCGTTCCACACAGGTGGGCAGGGGATGTGCACTGCAGGAACTGGGCTGGGGGCCTCTTGCATGGGAGGCACTCCCCCTCGAGCCAGGGGCCAAAACGGGGGGAGTGGGAGCGAACTGGGGCATATGAAGCACACCCCAGTTTAGCATATGGGTCCACAGGGGCCAGGCCAGGATTCAATCCTTGGGGCTGCAAAGCGAGCGCTTAACCCACTGAGCCATCCCAGTTTCCCCTGGCTTTTTCCCCCCTTCTTCCTGTCTTTCATACCCTTTAACTTCTCGGTAAGAATGCCATACTAGTTATAGAGTTACTTTATCCTTACACAAGAGGTAGAGATTTAGTTCTTTTAATCTTAAAACCATTCTAATTAGCTTCTGGTGGTGGAGAGGAGTAGGGGAAGCCAGCTGAGATGATAAGATGAGCCCTAGTGAGAAGGAGGCTGGGAGTAGGCAGAGAGATGGGTAAGGCCTGCCTGGGAACGGGAACAGCTTTGGGTCTACTGGGCGGAGAAAGGAATGTCCTCGTTAGGGAGCTAGGCTTTAAATAAGGGGTGTGTCCGTAGTTGGATGGGTGAGAGAGAAGCGTGCCCGAAACCGGTAGCAAAAAAGGGCGGGATAGAGTTGGGAGACCTGTGGGGGTGGGACCAGAGCTGGGTGGAGGCGGGGTGTGAACTGAGTGGGCGTGGCCCCAAGACTGGGGCGGAGTGAAAGGCTCAGAAGGGGGCGTGGTCAAGGCTGGAGGGCAGAGTCCCAAAACTAAGTGGCCGTGGAATCTGCGGTGAGTGAGGTGGGCGGGGAGGCGAGACGGGCGGTGAAGAGGCCCGGCCCCGCGGAGGAGGCGCGCTAAGACTTGCCGAGGATAAGAAGGGACCGGAAGGGGGTGGCCGCCGGTCCGGCCCCGCCCCGGGGCCGCCTCCCCGCAGGTTCCGTTGGCTGTGGCGGCAGCTGAAGCTGCGGCGGCGGTGGCCGCGGGGCGGGCGTAAGATGGCGACAGCGGCGGCAGGAGCCCTGGGCCTGCTATGGGGCTGGTTGTGGAGCGAACGCTTCTGGATGCCTCAGAACGTGAGCTGGGCGGACCTGGAGGGGCCGGGCGAAGGCTACGGCTACCCGCAGGCCCGGCACATCCTCTCGGTGTTCCCGCTGGCGGCGGGCGTATTCTCTGTGAGGCTACTCTTCGAGCGGTGAGAGCCCGGGAGCGAGCGGCGTGGAGGTCCGGGGGCGCGGGCCGGTAGAGCTGTCGCACGGGAGAGGCCGAGGACCGGAAGCAGAAATGCAGGGAAAGTCCGGAAGCAGGGGGCTGGGGTGCTAGGGCCGCCGCTCGGGATGCACGGAGTTTGGTGCATATGGTCGTGGAGCGTAGGCAAAGACAGTTTGGGGCGTGGACAGTGAAAGAGTGAGAGTGAGAGTCAAAGGGGACGCTGGGCCCATTCAATTTCAGGTCCTGGAGGTCGTTATGGGGTGGGGTCTTATAGTCCTCCTCCCAACATCCAAGGATTCTGCAGACTAGGGAACAAGCTAAGTGTGAGCTGTGGCCGAGAACTCGAACGAAGCAAAGAACTGGGAAGGGCCACGAGAACCCTAGTTGGGGTCATGGAAGCTAAAGGGTCAACGCAAGAGCCATACTTACCAAGCCAAAGGAGCGTATTCATGAGAATCAGAGATTTGTGAGGAGCCTTTACTTTCTGCGAGTTGAGGGGAACAGGATCAGTTAGGCCCTAAGCCTTGATTTGTCAGCTCTTGGAAGTGTGTGTGTGTTCAATAAAATTCTGCCAGAACCTATTGGAGAGTAGAAATCTGGTATAGGGGTAGGATGTGGTGGATGAAGCCTGAGGCTTCCAAAATATGCAAAGGTGTCAGATTAGTTGTATGACCGGCCTTGAGGCCTGAGATGGAAGGAGTGGTCATTTTGAAATGGAGAGCCCAAGCGTAGGGCTTCTTAGAGAACTGATGTATTGAGCCAAACTTGTGAATTTAGCAGAATCACAACATACTTTGTCTAGCCACATGTTGTTGGGAAAAATCATTTCACTTTTTTTTTTTTTTTTTTGAGTGACAGGATGGTATCTGCTGTCTGAGATAAAGATATTGACTAAGGACTTGATGTGATTTTATAATGTGGACTTATAGGTGTGGGTGATTTTGATCAAGTCTACTCAGACTCAGGAAGGGAGACTTCTTTCCAATAGGTCTCAGGTAATGAGAGTGGCATTTTGACATCTTTTGTTAATTTGGCCTGTTGAGCAGGAATGCCCTTTCTAGGGTGGAAATATAGTGCGTATAAAATAAGGTGTTACTGTCTGAAAAATTAGTGCTAACTGTTTTTGATTACCTCTTTGATTTGCCTATTTCTACACATAGTTTTTCAAAAATATTTGTTATATGTAGCTAGCTAGTTACTCATCCATTTATTCATAGTGTTAGTACATTGTGATCAAACTGCTCTGCCAGACTTCAAGTGCAAAAATAAAGATGATTTTAACTGAAGCAAATGAAGCCTAAAGATCTAAATGCCTTTTATGGGTTCTTGGGAGCTTAGTGCTGCAGTTTTTTAAGTATAGTCATTGTATTAATATTACTACTGGGATGGAGACACAAACCACTTGTCTCTCTTAGGAATAACTTAGATAGAGATACTCTATGTTAGCATCCATATATGAAGACTGAAAAAAGAGAAAGAAAACATAATGACTTACAAAGGAAAATAACACAATTCAAGATAAAAAAATTTTTTAAAGTTCATTGTCCTAAGAAAAGATTTTGTGCTTCTTATATAAATAGATGACAATGTGGAAATTTCTTCACGTTGGTGATAAGAGGAAGTAGCTTGTTGCTTATACACACCCATTTTATATAAACTTATATATGAGGGCTGTCTGGAAAGTATCCAGCCATGTAACTGTTCTCATTATATTGACAATGGCTGGATTTTTTTTTTCCGGACCGCCCTCCTATATCTTCAGATTCCCAAAAAGTTTCCCCAGATGGCTGAAGACTATATCCCCTGGCAGAGCCACTGGAAAAGATCCTTTGCCTGTGGGAATTCTATCTGATGTTTCTATGGTGCTCCAGTGTCAGGGGAATAGGGGTGAATGGGAATCTTGAGCTGAAAGCATTCTAGTATGATGTTTCTTGGCTAGTAAGGACAGGTACCTTGTTCATCTTATGTTTGATCTTAGGAAAGTTTAACCCTAGAAGCCATCTCACTATTTTGTTTCTCTTTAAGACCTACTACTTTAGTTGGCAATAAAATAGACTGCTAGATTACCAATTCTTCTCTTGTTGCACTGGTCTTCCATAAAGGTAATACAAGCCACACTTAGAGTATAGTAAAAGATATGTCAGAAATATTTATACAGATAGTCCTATTTCCTCCATTTTCTCATTTCTCAAATCCCACCTATCTAGTTTCTAGAAGCAATTCATGTAGTAATCATAGGATGTAAGAATTCGAATTCTAACTTCTTCTTACAGTTAAAGTAGGCTTAGAAGCATTGTGCAGCTTTTCAGAGATGGCATACTCACTGGAGGAAGAGCTAGAACCAAGATCCAGATAATTTTCCCCAGCCCCAGTTGCCACTGTATGATGTGGCCATCTTTTTCTTGTTCCTTAATTCCCCTTCGAGGGTTAAGACTTAACCTCCTGTTCCTAATATTCTAGGATTTGAAGAATAAATCCATGCTCATCTTATTCTTGGTTATTTAATGTTTGAATTTTGCAATTTTTTTGTTTAAAGTTGACCTGCATATTTTAATGAATCTTACACATGTATTAAAAGAAGTTTTAAAAAACAGGTGGCCCTGGGGGTTCTCGGGGGTCCTGAACAGGACAGGCTGGAGCTCAGGGTGTGGGGGCGGCCCATGCCCTCACGCCCTCCCCTTGGGAAAGCGTAGGTTTGGGTCAAGCATGGTGTTTAAAATTAGTACAGCAACACTGTTTACGTAAAATCCATTTTTCTCATTCTAGTGAGTTAGGAGTGAAACTGCCCGTGAGTGTCGCATGAAGCTCCGTGAAGGGCCAGTGGCCCGGCGGCTGTCAGTCTCTGCTGCTGCGCGTGGGCAGCCGCTCTGCCGGCCCTGGCCCCTGCTGTGCGGCGGGCTGCTCTGGGGTCCGGGGTCCGCACAGTCCTGTCTGTGGAGGGAGGAAGGAAGGATCCCTGGAGAGTCTTGGAGAAAAGGTTTTGTGTCCTCGGATGGGGCTTCCCTCATATTTATGATCTTAATGTATATGCTGCCCGCCGTGGAAGCAAACGCCTCCGGTGTTGCTATGTACAGAGTCCACGTCTGCGGCTGTAAATACGTTGTTCTGTGTATAAATAAAACAAGCCTGTTTTTGATCTTCAAAAAAAAGAATTATTTCTGTTTGCGTTGTTTTAAGAATCTCCCAATGGTGAGCACATAATGTAGTACATAGGTGATGTAATGTAGATTTGTACATCTGGAAGCTATCTAATTGTTACCAACCAATGTCACCCCGATAAATTTAACAATAAAAAAAAGAATCTCCCCCAAAATATGGAGTATACAATTTGGTCTCGCATTCTCTTCTTTGTCATCAACCACAATGAGCATTTATTTTTTTAATCTTTTTTAATTGTTTTTGACAGAGAGAGAGATACAGAGACGGAGAGAGAACTGAACTGGGGGAACTCCCCAGTTCAGCATATGGGTCCGAACAGGCCGGGGCCGGGATTCGATCCTCGGTCCACGGCGCTGCAAAGTGAGCGCCTAACCCACTAAGCCATCCGGGCTTCCCCAAGCATTTATTTTTAAATTACCACATTCCCTGGAGAACTGCATCCTGATCTGACAGGGATGACTTGAAAAGCTACCAGACCATAAATAAAATGTTTGTATCGAGCTAACTATTTTGCTAAAGAACTGCAGATATGAGAGAATTGCCTACCAAAGAACTGAGGCTTTCCTCTGTGGGCCTCTTCTGACTTGTAATGTAATGGCTTGCACCTTACAAAAATGCCTTGGATGTAGCATGTAGTCAGTAAATACTTATTGACTGAGAAAGGTCCACACTCATCTACTCAGATGCCCAGGGTAGTAACTGGAATCTAAATCTTTAACCTGAAATATATGTTTGGCTTGACAGAGAGCCAAACCTGTAATTCCCTTGTTTCTATTGTTACATTTCACCATAATATATTTGCATGTTATGCATCTTCCTACAACTTCTTTCTCTTTCTCCCTTCCCCCCCATACACAAATTCACACTATCCTGTACCCTATCAAAAGATAAGAAATT
>PVKE010046563.1:0-12202 GCA_004027555.1 Craseonycteris thonglongyai | reverse complement strand
GTACAGATTTGGCCTTTGGGGATTTGAGCTATCCCTTTAGATTAGTGTAAGTTACTTAGTTGACAGAATTGGAGAGTTGTTCTCCAGGATCTGCTTCAGCATCATAGAGGAGAACACTGGTTTTGGTTTTAAAGCCACAGGACTCAGCTTTCTATCAGGATATCTGATGGAAAACATTTGGTCACTGTGGATGTGCCAACATCAAAGGGCACAGGACCACTGGTCTAGTGCTGGACAGTTTTGCTTAGGTCTGGCTTGGTCCCAGAACTTTCTTCCTGACAGGGGAGAAGAAAGTTGTGGGAGAGCAGCTGAGTCGGGAGGCTCTGATCCAGCATCCCTGGTCTAACCTGCTGCAGCTAGGGGAATTGGAATCTTCCTGCTACCCTTTGTGGGTAGCTTGCTTTGCATGGTCTTTTGGTTTAGACCAGTGGTATCCAATCTTGTGGCTTCCCTGGGCCACATTGGAAGAAGAATTGTTTGGGGCGACACATAAAATACACTAACACTAATGATAGCGGATGAGCTGAGAAAAATGCAAAAATAATGTCATGATGTTTTAAGAAAGTTTATGAATTTGTGTTGGGCTGCATTCAAAGCCGTCCTGGGCTACATGCGGCCCCCGGCCCCTGGCTCTCAGTTTGGACAAGCTTGGTTTAGACCAGGGGTCTCCAAACTACGGCCTGCGGGCCGGATATGGCCCGCGAGGCCCTCTCATCCAGCCCGTGGAGACCTTTTTATCTGAATAAAATAATATTAAATAAATAATTAAAAACAACATCTGTGTTTTGATTCTTTTTTATTTGGACCTCGAGTGTGTAGTCGGCCCCCAAACTGCTGTTTGATAGTTAATGCGGCCCGCGGGCTGAAAAGTTTGGAGACCCCTGGTTTAGACGAAGAGACTTGGACTAGAATTCACTGAATCCCTTTGGCTTTTTGGGTTGGGGCATTTTGGTTCCAGCCCAGTCTTACAGCTCCATCTCTCCATATATCTTAAACCAAATAACCTAGCCAGTAAGAGAATGATTTCCATGACACTGACAGATCACTTTTGAGGTGGTAAAAAAAAAAAAAAAAAATGGTAAAAAGGCAGGGCTTTGAAAGTTGGGGTTTTCTCCTGCATAAGCAGTTTGTACCAGCCAGGACAGGATCTTTGTCTTCACTGTGTTTCCAGGACTTGGATCCTGTAATAAAAGACAACAGCCCAATTAAAGTAGTAGAGCAGTTTTCCTTGAGAGACTTTTTTCTTGTTCCATTATTTGTAATGTGTTTTTTAATCTCATTTTTCTTCTCTGTGTGATTAAGCTGTCCAGTGTAGTGGCTAAGAATATAGACTCTTGTCTGTCTGCCTGAGTTCATATCCTGGGTCTACCTTTTATTAGCTCTGTGACCTTGTGCATGTTACCCTACATATCTGCCACAGGTTCCTCATGTGTAAAATGGAAATGATAATAGCACCTGCCTTATAGGATTGTTGTAAGGTCTACACGAAATAATATGCACATGCCTGGTATGTAGTATGTGCTCTATAAGTGCTAGTTATTATTTGTTAATGAATTACGAAATTCAATAATTCATCTCATAGCTTGAGCCTTTGGAGTAGATCATGTTACAGAATTGCAATACTGTCATGAGGTGTATTTTTTAACTTTTTAAACAAATGACTTCTACAAACATGCAGGGAGTGTGGTAAAGGAGTTGAAAGATTTACCTAGGGATTATAACTGAGGAGGACTGAGAAGAAACAAAAGCAAATGATATTAAGAAAAAACAAAAACTGTTCCTTTATGTACTGACAGTACTGATACTGACTGAGCTCCATACTTCTGTTTGCCAGTGAAACAGGGACAGCAGATCAATGAAGCCTAGGCATGTTGAAGGGTAATAACTTCATGATGATGAAGCAGCACCAATCTGGAGAGACGGATTATGTACTTGGTGATGGTTTTGTGGTGTGCCAAAGCTGTGGGTGTGTCTTCTACCAGTGAGGCTGCTTCAATCTGGGCAGCGTGGAGGTTTCAGATTGCTGCTCTTTCGCATGGGAAATGGACCATTCAGGGTCTCTGGAGCAGTAGAAACCTCACCCCCTAGCACAGAACCGCCTCCCTTCCCAGCTCTGGAATGCCATAGGATAGGTTTGCTCAGACTGACAGCCATTGCTGGTTTAATACTTGTCTTCCAGTTAGCAGCAAAGGCCCAAATGATGAGCTGTCCACAGCCTTTGCTAATTGATTTGTCTTCTGGTGAGAGTTGGGATGTGAACCAGAGCACAGAGGAAAGCAGTGTGTTTTGAGGTTAGGGTCATTGATTTTATTCTTCTCGTTTTTTTTGTTTTTTTTTCCTACCCTCTTTTTATCACTTCCCTTGGGTGGGAGTCCTTGTTTTAATATCTGCACAGATTTGAGAAAGAAGGCTTTCTGCTCTATACAGCTGGGTTGGGGAATTTCAAGTCCCTTGGTGGGAGGGTCGTTTTTTCTGATAGGGCTTAGGACTCCAGCAAGCCCCATTCTGAACTAGACTGGGCTCCTTACTGCAGGATAGATAACATTTTAGGAGGAAAGCATGTAGGGTTGGCTTAGGATGTGTTTTTCTTTCTTCTTGTTCTGAATTATCAGCAGTGTTCAGTGTTAACTACCAGGGTGCTTAGTTTTCTGTATTTCATTAATTTACCATTATGCTTATTCAAAGGCACTTGAAGGAAATAGCTCTGAATTTAGAATCTTTTTGCTGATTCTAACTTTCATGAAGTTCTTGCATATTCTTGCTGTATGTCATCTCATTATTTTAGAAATGAATAGTTCTTGAGTCTCAGGAGTCATCCTTTATTCTCTTCCACCCCTCACATCCAAAGGCACCGAGTCTAGTTGATTTGGCTGCCTTACTTGCTCTCAACTCTGACCCTTTCTCCTCGTCCCTACCGTCACTGTTGAGTTCAGGTTTCTTGTGGCTCACTGTGTACCAGTAACCTTCTCCTGGGGCTCATTGCTTCCAATCCTGTCTCCTGAAATGATTCTCCAGACCAGTTTCTCAAACTGTCTATGGTCAATGATCAGCTTTGTTTTCTGTTGTTAATTTCCAGTCAGTCACATACCAATACTAGCGGCCTTACTACACGTGACTCCTGTATAGCTTGACCCACATGCACCTGCCCAGTGTGTTAACAACACACAGGCTGGTCTCTGTCCTGATCAATAAGATGAGCCTATGTGGATCCCAAGCTTGAATCTTGCTGTAATGTCGGGCTGCTGTAATCATTTCTAAGTGCCCATTCTCCATTTCTGTACTTGCCTCATTGCCTTGTGCACGGGTCACAAACAACCCATGGACAGGCACTGGGCTGCAGACCCACTTTGAGCAGAACTGCTTTAGACTCTCTCCAGAATGGCATAAGTCCAAAAAGACTACTTTGTTCCTGTCATTCTTCTGCTTAAGATTCTTCAGTAGTTCTTCATAACCTTTGGGATCAGGTTCAAGCTGTAGAGCATGTTCCTCAACTGTTCTCTCTCCTTCCTCATCTCCTACCTGTGCCGTGTTTTCTCTCTGCTTCCACCTGGCTGAGATCTGTGCTTCTAAACTCACTTCTGGTTTCCCTGCTGTAAGGAGCTTTCCTGTCTCTTCTCCCTCCAGATGCTTCTGTGAGTGTGAGCATTCATAGTTCATGTGCACAGATGCCCCAGTTCTTAGCCTTTGGTGATTGGAGGTGTGTTTTTTTTTAATTTTTTGACTGTCTTTCGTTTTTTTTTTAAAGATTTATTTTATTGTTTTTGTCAGAGACAGAGACAGAGAGAGACAGAAACAAGGGGAAGGTCCCAGAGTAGTTTCCATAGTTATACGTCATCAATTTTCGACATGGTTTCGTTCCACACAGGTGGAAGGGGGCCATCCAGGGCCATAATTGGGCTTGGGGCCATCTGCATGAGAGGTATGCCCCCTTGAGCCAGGGTCTGAAGGGGAGGGGGGCAGAGGGGCAAGAACCAAACTGGAACTGGGGATTTCCCGCATGGAAAACACACCCCAGTTCAGTATATGGGGCTGCACGGATAGGCTCTGGGATTTGATCCTTGGTCCCCAGGGCTGCAAAGTGAGCGTTCAGCCTGCTGAGCCATCCCGGCTTCCCCTGGTCTTTTTCATTAGCCTGTAAGCTCCTTGAAGACAGAAATCAATCAGTGAGAGGGGGGAGATGATCACCATTTAGGGGCTGAGAACTGGATAATATGACATGGAAAGCAGGCGGGTGATTTTCGATTGGCAACGTGAAAGCATGGAAGTTTCCAGATCATGTGAGTTGGAATGTGCACTTTCACTGTTACTTAGCTTGATTTTAAAATTTACTATTAAGAGTTGGGCCTTAATTGCATGGTATAATTATATAGACCCACAGTATGTGGGTGTTTTTGTTTCCTAATGAGTGCTTTGAAAAGCACTTAAATGAGCAAATGGATGCGTAACTCCATGGCCCTGTAATTCTGTGCTTAAAAATAGGACAAGACTTGACTCTATTTTTGAAATGTCCATTAAAATAGTCCCCTATCTACAGACCTATCATTCCATGCTTTTATAGTTCATACATCATTGGTGTTTAACATATTTCGTCCAAGGAACTCAAAACGCATGCATGTTATGCCTTCCAACAACTAGCAATCAGTAGATAGTATGCATTTTAACTTTTCAAACTATGTTCAAGTTGGAAGAATTGAAACAAAGAGAACTGATTACTTTTATTATTCTGTTTTAAGATTTATTTTATTGTTTTTGACAGACAGAGATCGAGAGAAAGGGGAGGGCCCAGAGCAGTCTTCATAGTTGTACATCATTAGTTTTTGACAAAGTTTCATTCCACACAGGTAGGTGGGGGCTGTGCAGGGCAGCAACCTTGCCGGGGGGCCTCCTACATGGGCGACACACCCCCATAAGCTGGGGGCCAAACTGGGGGCCTCCCACATGGGAAGCTCGCCCCAGCGAGAACCGAACTGGGGCCATATCCCAGTTCAGCATATGGGTTTCCACCAGCCAGGGCCAATTTCATCCTTGGACCCCGGGGCTGCAAGGCAAACGCTTTACCCACTGAGCCATCTGGGCATCCCCTAATTATTATTAATAGATCAGGGTCACAGTGTTGGATGAAAGGGCTCAGCTAAACTCCCTTAAATTCAATTTGTCCCTTTATGTTTATGAAGTTGTATCTTAAAAACTGTTCACATCAAACATTCTCCATGTAAGAGGAGAGAGCCAAAAATTCTCTTTTGAACAAATGGCTTTAGGTTTGGATTCACTCTAGATATTCATAGACTCTAAAATAAGCTAGAGCAGGGGTGACCAATCTTTTGGCTTCCCTGGGCCACACATCAAATACACTAACATTAACGATGAACTAAAAAAAAAAAAATTGCAAAAAATCTAATGTTTTAAGAAACGTTACGAATTTGTGTTGGGTCGAATTCAAAGTTGTTCTGAGCCTCATGTGGCCCACAGGCCACAGATTGGATAAGCTTGAACTAGAGGTATTTATAGTTTTTAACTGCTTAAGCATTTGCTGTTGCTTGGAAGACAGGAGAGCCAGAACTTCTTTTCTGTTGCTGCCTTTCAAGGTGGTGGTTTTTAAGGGTCTTTTAATGATTTGACTTTTTTTAGATCAGCCAGTGAAGTGCCCCCAGCTCCCCATCATTCTATGCAAAGCCTGCTGGGTTTAGTGCTTTTGTTCAGAGACAAAATTGAACTTCAGGTATCCTGCCGAGATCCTAGGACTAAATCAGTCCTCCCTTTTATGAGGTTTTCAGAAACTGCTGTTCTAACTGCCAGTGAAATTTCAAACATGTGCTTTCTGCTTTATGACAAGTAAGAGGTATAGTAATTGAAAGTTGCTCGAGTGCTGTTATTCTGGAGTGAAACCCTGTAATGGAAACTTTTGTTCTGTGGCATCTGTGATTAAAAGCAAACATAAATTTTCTGCTGCTTGCTGGTCATAACTCTCGGACCAGATATACAGTGTATTTTTGTGTGAACTGCTCTTCAGAAAAATGTTTTTAAAAAGCAATATAAGCCTGAAGTTTAACATTTCTTTCTATCACATATCACCCACTCCCCATTGAATTATTTCAATGTAGACACCAATTACAGGTAAGTTCAAGTAACAGTTCTACAGTTAATAATGCTTTTACCTTGGATCATTGTTGAATAGTCATAAAACAGGGTGTGGTAAGTTTTGCTGTTCAAGGGGTAGGATTTCCCTACTTGTTTTTCTAGGACAATTTTATCCAGATGAATCAGGTTTTACAGTTTTTTATTTGTCTTTTTTGGTCACTATCCCTGGGATAAAAATCTGAATGGATTTAGTCTGTTTAAAATTAGAAGATTTTGCCTTTTTTCCCCCTTTTAAACGAGATCAGGTCAAGACAGTTTGCGTTTGATCGCAAAAAGTGGCGCACAGCACAGCTGCCTCATCTGGTACTCATTTCTCAGGGCTTGATGTGAAATATAAAGATTGGTCAGAACAACGTGCAATAGGGAAAGATTACAATTTTACCCTCTGAGCTCTGAAGGGCAATGAATGTGGGTGCGAGGGCAGCATATTTTCAGCGTTGGGCACGTGCTTGACTGCAACTTAAAGCATTTATATCCCCGGACCTTTACAATTACTGTTATTGTGAGTGTTTACAATCTGTTGCACAGTTGATAAGACTACAGGCACTGGATCTGGGTTTCCTGGGTTTGCATCCTGCCTCTATCACTTTCTAGCAATGTGACTTTGATGCACGTTACCTGACCTGTGTCTCTAGTTCCTGGTCAGTAAAATGCAGATGGTAGTATCTACCTTACAGGTTTGCTGTGAAGGGTTAAATGAGTTAACATTGGCAAAGTGTTTACAACAGTGCTTGTTGTATAGCAAGTGCTATTTAAATGTTTACCCCAGGCACTTGGACTTCATTCCATATTTTATGGTTACAGGAGGAAAGAATTTTCAGCTTTTTTTCTTTCTTTCTTTGTATTTCCCCTCTACCCTCAGGTTCTTAGTAGCTAAGTGGCCTATCACATAATCTGGTTTCTCTTCAGTTTCTTACTAGGACAGCAATAATTACTTGTCAGTTGTTGATGGGTGCACATATCCATGTCTTTAAATATGAGTATAATTCTAGAACAGCTCTTTGACTAATTAGGTGCCCATTTTTACGTTTTCCACTTCTGTTTTCCCATTTTGATCTGGGATAGAGTAAGGGAGAGATATTGGTTTGTGCATATTTCTCCTGCCATTTATTTTAACTTTTTATTATGAAAAACTTCAAACATCACACAGGTTGAGAAAATGGTACAGTGACTCCTTATGTACCCAGCACCCTGATACAGTGATCAGCTCATAGATACCCACCTCCTATTCCTCACTGGATTACCTTGTAGCCACTGATCAGCATATGTTTCCTTAATAAACATTTCACTGAGTAACTTAAAAAAATCAAAACAAAAAACGTAACCACAATGTCATATCATACCTAAAAAAATCCAGTAATTCCTTAGTCCTGGCTAATAACCAGTTTTTATTCAGATTTTCCCAATTGTCTTATAATTTTGTTTTTTATGTTTGAATCCAAAGAAGGTCTATGCAATGCATCTTTAAAGTCTCTTCACCTGTAGTTCCCCCTCAGCATTGATTTGCTACGCCCCTCATTTAAACTCTCTCTGTCTCTGGGTCGGCCTCCTTGTCCCATCCCCAACCTTTGTTTAACCGCATTTTCTTCTCTTCTGGGTCTGTAGAATTTTGATCCCTGGATTTGGAGAGTGTCCTAGCCTCCTATAGCTGAGAATTCCAGGTGTAGGTGGCCTGTGGGCACAGGTGGCTCAAATGCTATCCTTAGGACAGGTTGTCCTTTTCCATCTCTAGGCTCCACTTGTCTGTGTGGGCCCGGCTGTTCCTCATAGTGACTTGAGGGCCACCAGCAGCTCTCAGTTTGCTTCCTGTCCTCTCAGAACCCCCACTGAAGGACACTGGCTTGGCTGATGGAGTGTCTACTGTACTCTGATTAGCCAAACCTGACTTGCATGGGATCACACACCAGGTGGACTGAGCATCAGGAGGACGGGGGTGGGGAACTCACCAAGGGATATGAGGGTGTGTTACCAGAGAGAGAGGGCAGCAGGAATGCTAGGACAGCAGAATTATAGATAACCTACTAGAGTGTCGATACTCAGCCATGCCTGGCAGTGGCCGTTTAGCCACTGCTCAGCGTTCCTAATGACCACCGCATTCGGCCTCCTGAGAAGGCCCTTCTGACATTCGATGTCTGTTAAGGGCCTGGCAGCTCTCAGACAACTGGCGATGACTCTTCTCTCTTCCAAATGTGATTCCCTTGGCCATTGGACCATTTCTCATATGCTGTTGGCTCAAGTTTTCTCACCCTCCTGGCTGCCCATATCTGAGTCCTCTCCAAATTGGTCTGGGACCTCCTAAAGAGCAGTCCCCAAACCTGAACCTGAGCACAGAGGGTCAGCTTGTCACCACTGCCTTTGTTCTGAATCTAGACTTAACGTTAGCATAGCCTGCAATTGCATTTGCTTTTCTGACAGTCATATCTCACTGTGTGGACTCACTGACCTTTCTGTCAACCAAAGCTCCAAAGTCTATTTCACTAATCTTATACCTGAACAAATGAGGATTGTCCCAAATTTTGTATCTATCATCTTTAAGACTCAGTTTATTATATAAATGTCTAACCACTGTGCTATACATCTGAAACTAATATAAAATAATATTGAATGTCAACTATAACTTAAAAAAAGAATCCGTTTAGATTTGATCAGCTTTTGCAGTCTGTTGAAATCTTTTTCTATGCGATGTGATCATCCACAATGACATTAGCCCCTTCTGAGCTTCGAATTATGATTCCTTCCAGATCTTGACAGAGTCTGGAGGTGAAGCCCCAGGGCACATCACTAGAGACTTCTTCCAGGCTAATAGTGGCCTATATGGCGGTTGTTCATCCAACTTCAAATTAGCCAATTCTGCATCTTCCTCATTGTATTATTATTCAGCCCACATTTCTCCATCTGGTTAATACTGTTTATCATAGGAGACCTTAATGGATAGCATCCTATCACTTAGATATTTGCAATTTCCCTTTCAGGGGAAATTTGAAATGACTTGTGTTTGGTGAACCCACGCTTGCTTTTAAATTGACCTTCTTTTCCTAAATGTGTGTTTAGTAACTGGAATGAGCTGTAGGGTCTTACTGCAGTGTTGATGTCAACTTCACCAATCTGTAGTTTGCAGAATTTCCCCCTTTTTGCCCTTTTGAAAATTGATATTCCTTCCATCTGTTCGTTGCTGGTGATGAAATCACTGACAACAGTTAGACGATGTTATGTCACATTTTCTCTCCCATGGATGTAAATCACACCTTATAGGAAGAGTTGCTAGATCAACTGGACATGTGTGGAGTGTTGTTCCATTTGTCTCCTGCAGAGTACCCTGTAGGAATAGTTGTGGCCGCACAACCCTGACAGTCAGTGTGTAGTTGAGAGCACACCATTTGTCCAGGAGGCCTAGATCCTGCACTTTCTGAAGGTGGTGTGGCCATAGTGGCTGCCTTATCCCCATCTCAACACCCCCTCCCCCTCCCGTCTCATTAGGGCACTTAATAGAGCCTGAGGGAGTCTTTTCCTTAACACCATTTCTCCCCATCGGGCAGGCAGGAAGAGAATCTGGCTGCTAATTAAGTGTGGCATTTTGTTTCAAAAATAGCAAGAGACAGTAGCTACAAAGCAACTCTGTCCTTGTGTGGATAGATTTGTTGTTCTTCACATTTGACTTGTTAGGACAAATTAGTCTGTTTATTCTGAACAATTTATCTTACGGTATTTTAAAATGGATTTGTTTCTTACCCAGGTGTATTTGCCCATTTAAAATTACACATGAATCTGTTAGGTGCTTTGCAGGTTGGTGCCCTAAGAATCTTGACATTTTGCTTGTTTGGCATAAAGATGGAATTAAACACTTTTCCGGAGGAACTCACGTTCCTAAATTTGCAGAAGGTCGCTGGCTTCCACCCTTGGATGTATTGTTTTAAGCTGTTACAAATGTTCTTAAGAGTAAAATACCACTTAATACCACTTGAGCATGTTTTCTTTCGTTTGGATTTGTGGGAAGTATTAATTTGCAGAGGCTGTGGAGGAACACTCTAGTTTCGAAGAGCTTTTTGAAGCACTGCTTTCCTGTGAAGACTCAGTTAATGACTTTTTTTCTGGGGTCATCTGAGTCTCTTCAGTTGATACAGCCACAGAGGTAGTAGTTACCCAGGGAATCCAGATTCCTGGAACAAAACATGGGGCTTGTTTGTGTGAGTGGACAGCACAAATTATGGCTTTCCTGCTGTTTATATTAAAAAGCCATTTATATCCCTTTACTCAGCATATACTTAAACACTATTTTTCCATTTATTAACTTTTTTCCATTTGCAAGAGGAAGCCAGCATTTCATTTTTTGGGTTGTAAAAATAATCCTCTTTCCAAAGATAAACATTGTTAATAGTGTCCTGTATATTCTTCCAGAAAAATAATAGGCATATACAACATATGTAAATGCCTGTGCTTAAATATTTTTCACATGAATAGATTTTGCATTTGACATTAATTTTTTTTTTTTTTTCTGAAAGGATAGTGCCTTCACAGTGTTAAACATTTTTTTCAAATAAAGTAAAAGGCATGCAGGGAAAAACACATCTCATTCCTACCGCTAAGTGTAGTTTGCTTCCCCCCAAAGCAGCTCCCATTATCAGTTTTCTTGTGTGTCTCTTCAGAGGTATTTTGTACATTGTGCATATACATGTGTGAGTGAGTGAGAGAGAGAGAGAGAGAGAGAGAGAGAGAGAGAGATGGACCGTGAGACACACATACATTTTTTTTTTTAAACCAAGCCTCTTAGATAGATTTTACTTGTACTGGTTTCCCCTGACAGGTGCTGCTTTTTCTGTCTCAGGTGGGTAAAGATTAGAAATGTCATTGCATAGCCCTGTGTTACTTAGTATCATTTCTGTGTTGGTAGCAAATCCAACACAGAGTCAAGGAACAGAATCGCCTAAAAGACCCCTCTTCCTAGAAGCAAAAGGGCTCAGCTTGGCTGGCTCACTGAGTATGGTGGGCTAAGGAGACCTCTGAGAGCCACTTCCCTGCCCTCCTGGAGGGCCCCCTCTGGTACTGACACAAAGCAGTGAAAAGATAGCATCTGTGAAGTTCCCATTCCTGCCTTTGGGTAAATTAAGAGGGGTTCATTCTTGGAGGCTGTCAGTCTTCCCCTCTGAGAATATGCGGATTTCTGCAGGGACAGAAGACTTCCACATGCCAGGCACTTGTATTATGCTGTGCCTTTTGTGGTGACTAGTATTAGGTGACAATAAATACATTGTATTTAATATGGGTTTTTATTTACTACAGTGTGCTGCCTTTAAAAAACAATCCATCACCTCCAAATCCAACGTAATGAAATAAATAAAGTAAGGGACTGTGACTATTATTTTCATTATAGAAGAATCTTTATTTTATTAGGCAGATTTGTTTTAGATTGTGAGTTCCTGAGGTGTTGAGCATGTAATTTCTTCCACTTAGAAAAACTCCCCTATAGCATCTTTGGAATGCACATATTGCTTTGAGATAAATGTACAGATGCTACATGAAAAGTCATCTTATTCAGTATCAAATACAGCCCTTCCCTTTCTGCCCTGAATGTTTCTTAGCTGAGAGAACTTAGAACTCATTTGGTTGCAGGTTCATGTAGGCAAGTTGGCTTACGAAAAATCAAAGGGTTGCTTTGGGAATTATATGGACAATAGAAATGATGAAAGGCAAACTTTGCAAAGATTCAGTGAACTTTAAAAGGGGACTTGATTGAAGATGAAAAGAGGGGGATGCTGGGATAGCTCAGCAAGTTGAATGCTTGCCTTGCAACTGCAAGGTCCGAGGATCGAGTCCTGGCCCTGGCCCCTGCGAACCCATATGCTGAGCTGCAGCACAACCGATAATGACGGGGATGGTGGCGAAGGTTCTTGCTTCCCATGCGGGAGGCCCTTGGTTTGGTTCCCGCCTCTCACGACCCCACACCCACCTGTGTGGAATGAAACCATGTCACAACTAATGTGATGTGCTACTATGGAGACTGCTCTAGGCCCTCTGTCTCTTTCGTTCTCTCTCAATTAAATAAATCTTAAAAAAAAAAAAAAAAAAA